>JAHWFP010112244.1:0-10731 GCA_023313725.1 Lithobius niger
GGTGGCCTCCTTACCAGTTTTTGGCTTTGTTTATTTTGCTTTGTTTTTACACTTGGTTTATTTTTCGTGAATTGGACGTGAATACAATTTCTTTGCAACGTTGTTTAGATTTATCGTGATACACTAGTGTGTGCCTAGGCACGTACGTCAGTATACACGTTCTCATTGTCGGAACTTTGGCCGTCCAATGAGAGACGATGCCGACAATACTAACAATGGTTATAACAATATTTTCGTACTTACGCGCCCTCCCACGCCATCCCTGTTACGCCCCCAGGCTCAAAACCATAAAAGGTACGCAGTTCGTATTGTACTGCACCCATTCGTCCAATTTCATAGCTGGAAGCCTTCCCGTTATCTCGGAATCGATGAATAATCACCCTATGGGATTTAACATGGGGATGAGCGGACTAGCTAGCTAGCTATGGCGTCGCGCTACAATGGTTTACAACCTCGACAATTAATGTGATGTGATGTTTGTTGTGATGTTTGTTGCCTAACTTGGCGCGACACACTAGCGTGTGTCTAGATATGGTTCTAAACCAGGTTATCTAAAATATTCAATGTAAAGGTTGAGTAATAAACAAGTGCGTGTTAGAGTTTGCAGTATTGCCGCCAATTTACATAAATTTTTGCATGTTTTAGGAAAAATGGTAAGCATTACTTCCATTGAACACTGTTCGCACAAGCTGCTCGAAGTCCTTGAAAGTGCTCCTATTTGTTAAGGAAAAACAAATTTTCCTAATTTTCCTATTTGAAAAATCATGGTCTTGAAGTCCTTGAAATTGTTAACTACATCCCTCAAAGAATTTGAATTTATTTTGGTGTTAAAATTTAAAATAACTTGGACATTTGTCGTAAAATGTTGTTAAGGTTATTTTTTAAATTTTGCTGTTCTGAGCACTTTCAATCTGATGTATACTAGGGAATTTAAAACGAATTTACGGAGTTAGTAGCCGGAGTAGTCATTTTCCAGGCTATTAACCGTAACTTTAGGAAGGAATTTTTTCACACATTTCATCAGTTTTGTGTTAAAAAGGCTGAAGCTTTTAGATGGGAAATACATTATTTAAAATCTTATTTTTTCCCTGAGTTTTCCACGTTTTTTTTTGTAAAAAAAATCAGAGAATTCCCTGAGTTTCTAACGTAATTTAAATTCCCTAAGTTTTCCAGGTTTTACAGATTGGTGGGAACCCTGCAAAGAAACAAGCTTTTCCCGGTGAAAATCCGTTCCTTGCCTGGTGAAATTCGAGCCAAGGCAATTGACCTAATCTAATCTACAACAAAAACACGAAAAAAACCATAAAAGCATTTTTTTCCCCAGCTTTTCTCTGCGCACAATTTAAATATGAATATTTTAGTGTTTGGTGAGTTATTGTTGGCCCTCCCCAGGAAAACGACAATCTATAGGAAACTTAGCAGCCATCTTTGACCCAGTTCGTTGAATGAGAAAGGCCTCTGTAAAAACTGAAGAAAGTCCTTGGAAAATTATATTAGTTTTGGAAAAAGTCCTTGAAATTGTTTCATTTTTTTGTGGGATCTTGTGCAAACCCTGACTAAAGGTATGCAAGGATTGACGGGGAACCCCAAACGATGTAACTTCATAGGCCAGTAAGGCTGGAAAAAATGGCCTCATTTCCAATCCTACAGGCATAATATAGGTTCGAAATGATCATATCAAAGAAAAAAAAAATCATTAAATTTGGTAGCTTTTGAATTGTAAAGAAAAACTCAGTCAAACTTAAACTAATTAAAACCGAAGATCAATTTTTTACAACTATTTCGTTTTGTAGGGGTATAAGATAAGTGCGGGTCCTGCAGTCATTTAGGGATATCCGTAAAACATCCATAGACATCTTATTCTGGCTTGGTAGGTACTTTATAGGAGGTTTTATACCGTGTTCTATCAATGTACATAGAACGTTCCCAGGACATCTTGTGTACATTATGTAGGCTCTTTGTTGGAAAAGCCTACGAGGAATGTCATAAGGATGTCCCTAATATAACCGACAAACATCCCTATAGCATATATTCAGGATATCCTCAGAAACCTACAAGGAATGTCACAAAGATGTCCCTAATATAACCGACAAATGTCCCTATAGCATATATTTGGGATATCCGCAGCATGCATGTAGGTGGGACATTGGGACGCCAATAGGATGTACTAGGGATGTTCTAGGGATGTACTAGGGATGTCTGTATGCTATGTGCTATGTCGGTAGTGATTTTAGTACGTTGAAAGCTAGGATGCAGTAGAAAAAAACTTTGCTGGGAATTCTTTATAGAATAGCATAGAAGGTGTCGGGCAATATGGTTAAAGCTTTTTGAAGGCCCAAGCAGCAGTTAAGTGGAAGGTACCACAATCAGGACAGTTGTTTTTTGCTGCATGAGGGAGGAAACCGGACTACCCAGAGGAAACCTTCGTGCAACAGGCGGGAAACAACCAGAGAAAAACCCGTAAATATACACGTCCCTTCACCAGGATCGAACCTGGGTCTGTAAGAAGCCAGATATGTATAGCTGGGACCAAGACGCCTATTGAATCTGATGCCCCAGTGCTCGCAGCTAACCGGGCACCTAGGTGTAGGAAAATTGGCCTTTTAGCATCACTATCACACACAAAAATGTCAACATTCTGAGGCGATATCCTGAGGTACCATTGAACCTCTTCAGGTTACCATTGTTTAACACGGGTAAAATGTCAAAAAAGAAAAAAAAATTATTATATAACTAGTTTAAAATTTAATTGATGCCCTATTTCATGTCCTATTTCATGCCTATTTGATGCACACATCATTTGATACACACATCATTTTTTCCAGATTTTCAAGCTTCCAGGCATGGAATTTCATTAGTAATTTCCAGGACATTTTCAGGTTTTCAAGTACTCGCACGAACCTGAATTACCTGTACAGCTGTGCTAATCACGCTAAGGCGATTAGTTTTTAAACATCTTCCAGCAATATTATTTATCCACGCAGAATACACCATTCATTAGCTGATGTATCGTGTGAAAAAGTAAAAATGGTAAAAAATTTGACTGCAGCAGTAAGGGTTTACGTGGACTAAACAGTTCAGCAACACTTCAGTATCTGAAACTTTAAAGGAAGTTTATTTGTGTTCCTTTGGTGTTTTGACTTCGGATCAGTTAAACCTTACCTTAAGCATCAAACAAGTTCGTTTTTGTTTTTGTTTTCTTATACCCCTATTTTGTATCTTTATCCAGGCAGATTTGTATATTTCGCTCAGATCACTTGTTAAAATTGGTTTTACTGTTGCAAGTGATTAAATAGTGTCATATGTTCAAAAAAATACTTGTCACCATTTTTGAACATGGTGCCTTATGCACGAAATCCAATGCGGCGTCCAATATAGCTGCTGCGTAAGGGTATACAATAGTTATATCAAAATAGTGTCACAACAGCACGTTTTACGAAAAAATTACAAGAGACCAAGCATTCAGAAACCATTATTACGTGTGAATTCCCATATAACAGGTGTTAATGTTGCATATATGAAACGTAGTGATGAGATTTTAATCAAAATCGGTTTCATACTGAAGTTGTAACAATGAAACTTTCAATTCTAACTTGTATAAGTAACGTAAATAAATGTAGATGGTCTACAACATCTTGAAACTATTAAAAACTTAAGAAACTTGAGCTGTAACGGAGTCAGATTCCATCTCTGTGGGCATAAGAACCGGTGAGTTGCTACATTCGAAAACTGAACATCCACAAAAATCTGTGCATGACATGTTATTTTCACAGCAGCTACATGATGCAGTCTTACAACATTTTTGCAATTACACCAGACTAACATGATAACTGCTTTGGAGCACGAGGTGTGGAGCATATTACAGGGGTGAATGTTCCATCTTCTTCAATGCTCCAACCGTGTACTGTAGGAGAAGGGGGGGGGGAATTGAGGCTTAATGGCGCGTCGACAGCTCGGTCATTAGCGCCAACCCCAGTCACAGTGCAGTGGTTCGGGTTGCCACTGCACCACACATAATAATAAAAAGTTTATTTGCCGAGTAAATTAGCAAAATGGTAAGATAGGGCTTTTACCAGAAACCGCTTATATCTTACCAACATTAAGTGATAACAAATACATATAGCTAGATAGAAATATCTGTACAACAATATAGCAAAAATAACATTAGGAATAGTCTGATATGTATGGTAGTAGGTTACACTTATTTAGTCTGAATTTAAAACAATTTATAGAGGGTGCCGTGACAACATCATCAGGTAAAGCATTCCAAACATTAATGACCCGATTTACAAAAAAGTATTTTCTGCAGTTTAATCTGAAGGGTTTCTTAACCAATTTCAGGGAGTGACCCCTGGTCCGCCTTTCTCTATTAACATCAAAGAAAAAAGATGGATCATAATCCAGGAGACCATGCAACAGACAATATGTGAATGACAGGTCGGCTTTTACCCGGCGTAGTTCCAAAGAATCAATTTTCAATTTATTCAGTCTGGCTGCATATGGTATATTTCGGAACCCTGGGAGAAGTTTGGTAAACACTCGCTGCACTCTTTCTAACCTCAGAATGTCTCCTCGAAGTGACGGGGACCAAACGGGGCTGGCGTATTCAACAAGCGGACGGACATATACTTTAAAGGCCCACAGTAAAGTTGGGACATCCCTAGAAGTGAAACAGTTTCTGATAATAGCTGCACGTTGCATTGCTATTTTAATGACAGCGTTACAGTGGTGAGTCCACGTTAGATTCGTAGAGAGCAAGACACCTAAATCCTTGACAGTAGTTAATGGTTCCAATTTTGAACCCGATAGGTAGTAATTATATGATGGATTGTTACCCCCGATATGCAACACTTTGCATTTATTGTCCGAAATCGGCAACTGCCATTGATCTGACCAGTTTTTTAGTTCATCAAGTTCATGTACGATACCAATGTGACTCTGTCTTGATTTCATTGCAGAGTGGAGTTTAACGTCATCAGCAAATTTTCGCAATTTTACACCAGCAGAAGTTGGCGATAGATCATTTAAGAAAATAGTGAATAACAATGGACCTAAAACTGACCCCTGTGGAACACCACTTTTAACCACAGCATCATCTGACACCGATTCCCCGACTACGACACGCTGGCTACGGCCCACAAGGAAATCAGTAATCCAAGCCAGTAGTTGCCCTCTGATGCCAATGTTTTTTAGTTTAAATAGTAATTTGTGGTGGACAACGGAGTCAAATGCTTTCGCAAAATCAATTAGAACTACGTCAACTGGGTAACCCTCATCTAAACAACTAGTCCAGTCGTTAAGGACGTCCAGTAGCTGTAGCGTTGTTGAGCGTCCAGGCAAAAAACCAAATTGATCATACGAGATTATATCTTGTTCGTTTAGGAAATTTAGCATTTCATTTTTAATAATTCTTTCCATAATTTTACAGGGTACACAAGTAAGAGATATTGGTCTGTAGTTATGTGGATCGGATGCATTACCTTTTTTGAAGATTGGAATTACACGTGCCTTTTTCCAGCATTTAGGGATTTTGCCCGACTGCATTGAGCATTTAAATATTATCACCAATGGAGAGATAATCTCATTCCGCATTTCTTTGTAAAAATATGCGGATAGTCCATCAGGACCAATGGCATGGCTAGTTTTTGTATCATTAATTGCTTTGAGGACTTTCTCGCTTGAGAAAGACACATTATCTAAGGTTTGTGTGAATGCATGCATTAGGTTCCTCTGATTATCGGGGATGGCTCCATTATCGGAGATGAAGTTTTTGGAAAATATATTGTTTAAGGCATTTGCCTTTGCCTCGTCTGATGATACCACCTGTCCTTTTAACTTTAAGGGTGGGATACTTCGCTTAATTCCAGTTTTATTTTTTACCAACCTGTAAAGTGCACCAAGATTACCTTCCTTTATAACTTTACTTTCAGCTTGGATGGACAATCGCTTTACACAATCTGCATAGTTCCTGCTAGCTTGCTTATACAATGATTTGGTATCATCACAGCGATTTCTTTTATAATGGCGCCAAAGTCTCTTTTTACGCGAGCTTAATTTCCTGGCTTCACGAGGGATGTGTTTTTTATGCCGAAAAGAGTTGACTTGCAGTGTACTATGTTGATCCAAGGTGTCATTTATAGTAGCGATAAAAATATTCCACATTATATCTACATCGGTAGCATCAACCATCCCAAGATTCCAATCGATCTCATGAAGAGAATTTTTTATGCCCTCCAAGTCAATTTTTTTAATTTTTAAGTTTGACACAGTAGGGTCAATTGAATGGATGGTGTGGATGCAAAAGGACAGCATAGAATGGTCACTAGTACCGAGTCCATGTAAGACAGCAATGTCCGTAATAGTGCGTTCATTGTCAACCAAGATAAGGTCGAGTATATTATTGCCCCGTGTTGGCTCGATGACTAACTGCTCCAAACCCAAGTCTGAGAAACAGTTAAACATTGTAGTGCCTGTTTTTCCTGTTGCTCCTGAATGTAGCCAGTCAATTGTTGGCTGGTTGAAATCCCCAACAATAACGTTGGTACGGTCAGATCTAAATTCTGAGTTAATGTATTCACACATTAATGTGACGGTATTGAAGTCATCCCCAGTAGGGATGTACCCAATAGTTATCGAAACCTTTTCATTGAATAGGTCCAAAGTCATTGCTTCAACTGTAGTACATACGTTTGTTACATGGTACAAGAGTCCTTTTTTTGCTGCAAATAAAATGCCACCACCACGAGTCAAACGGTCTCTCCTTTCGATGTTGTACGATATGTTGCCAGTCAGCATCGCGTCCGTTATCGTATTATTTAACCAAGTTTCCACAACAAAGATAAGGTCATATAAATCGCTTAACAATAACATATTGAATTCAACAAGTTTGTTCACAAGACTTCGTGCATTTAGAAACAGACAATTTAGGTGAGCTTTATGGTTAGTGTTCAAATTAACAGACCGATCTGAAGTATCTGTGGTAGACGGAAGGGACAAGGATCCAAGAGGGAGGAAAAAACCTGGGCCTACATTTAGACCATTATCCACCTGTAGTTTCCCAGAATGGCCTTAGTCATCACGTTAGTTAAATGTTTTTTTCCAATAGCAGAAAAATGTACTCCGTCTCCTGCCAAGAGGTACCTGGAATTTATAATAGCATCCCACATGGAGATGTATGTTACATTCTCGAGTTTGCAAATGTTCATAATGTGACCGTTGCAGCGGACCAAATAGTTTTTGAGGTCGAACCAAATAGCTTCTGGGACCCACTGGGGTAGCAGGCCAATGATGGAGAGTTTGATTTCAGGGTGGTACTCTTTTATTAGTCTCATTAGCTGTGACAGCCTTTCAGAAATACTACTGGGAGAGTCGTAGCCAATATTGTTAGTGCCCAGACACAGAACAGCATGAGTGGCCTCGGCATGGGACTTCATGATCTCGGGAATAAATTTTATAACATGCTCAATGCGTGCTCCGGGAAAACACCAAGTTCTGGAATTAAGTTTCGAGGGAAGTTTGATATGTCTGACCTGAGAGTCTCCAATAATTAGAGTGCTAGGGTTAGAGGGGACTTCAGGGGTAACTGCATCGAAATTCGTTATTAATCCTAAGTTGTCACACTGCCGATTCTGAATGGGGGGGTTCAAATGTTCAGCAGCTGGAGCCGGTTTTAAGGGATTACAGGGGGTGTTTCTTTGGATCAATGTAGGTTTAACAACAGCAGAGTGTAAGCCAGGGACAGATGACTCACAAAGTGTATCTACATGTGCGGATACAACCTGTATATTACCTTCACTTTGGGTATTTAGAACCGTGCTAACAACAATTTTGCTTTGGCCATCAATTTCCTGCATTGGAAGAGGTACACTGCAGGGCTGAGCGTTGAGCAGGATCTGTTCCTGCATACACATCATTTTGCTCATCGAATCAAGTAATGTCACTGATTGTTTCATGATTATACTTTCTAGTTTGGTTTCAATTGTTTGTAGTCCAGTAGACATTAGCTCGCCAAGGGAATCCAGAAAATATAACATTTTGTCGCAGAAGCCAGTCGACACCTCTTTTGCGGAGTTTGTCTTTGTATTTGCATTTGAATGGTGTAGCACACAATGTTCGGAAGCCTTAAGTATCTGGTCACGTAAGTGATCCTTAAGATCAGCGAATGAGTTCGAGACAGTACAAGTTAGATTGCTCATTTCGAGATTAAGTTGGCTTATATCCAAGGATTTAACTTTGGTTACTGAGTTTAAACATTCACCATTACCAGGTGCACTGTCACTAGCAACAGAGGGATGACATTGCGAGTCTACCACTGCTGGAGCATCATGAACCACAGGATGCATGCTTAAAACAGATGGGCCATTTAAGCTATTACCACAGTCGCCTACCACATCTTTCTCACCACAATGTATTTGCATGTGTCTGGTTAGGATTCTTTTCAGTTTGAAGGTCATGTCACAGTCTTCACATTTAAATGGTTTTACACTACTGTGCATGAGCTTGTGCTGTTTTAGGCTAGAGATCTCAGCAAAGTCCTTCCCACAAACATCACATTTGGGCAGCTCAGTGGCTCTGTGAGCATGCATGTGTCTAGTAAAAATACGTTTCTGTGTAAAGGACTTGCCACACTCTCCACACTTAAGGGGTTTTTTGTCGCTGTGCATAGTCATGGCCTTTTCATAGGTCTGGGAAAACAGCAAAGGTCACACTCCTCACACGTGAAAAGATTATCCCCCGTGTGTAATCGCATATAATCAAGGCTACCGAAGCTTTTCCACAATCATCCCATTTAAACGGTTTCGTTTCACTACGTTGAAGAACATGTTGCAATAACAAGCATTTATGTGCATGGGCCGCTTCATACTCAACACAATCAAACGGATTCTTTCCACATTGCGAAAGAACATGCAGACAAGGATTAATTTTCCCTGCAAAGGCTTTGCCACTCTCGCCACATTCAAAAGGTTTCGCCACTCTGCATCAATAAACAAACTGCGATAGATTTTGCCACACTACACTTAAGAATTTATTGCCAGTACAGTACTCCTGGAAAGTGGAACTGGTGTCAAACGGGAGTCAGTTGGAATTTATTCACGCAGTGGAAACAATTTACAACAAACCAGACCCACAGAAGCACTACACGATCACCAATCAGTCAGAAAGCCTTACCACATCATTCACAGCACTACGTTTTATCGCCGCTGTACAATACACGGTTATGCGTGTTAATTTACAATTGATTGCAGAAGAACGTTCCACACTCGTCACATTCAAGCTGTTTCTGTACACTAGGTACAAGTTTATGCGTGTAAAATTACAAGTGATTGCAGAAGAACTTTCCACACTCGCAACATTTAAACGGGTTCTTTCCACTGTGTGCAAGTTCATGCCGTAAAAATTACAATTGACTGCACAAACGTTCCACGCGCACCACATTCAAACGGTTTTTCTAGTTACCACTACGGTCGTTTGACGTTAGTCCTCTTTTCTGCGCAAAAGACCTTCCACATTCAACACATTCATAGTTGATGACGTCATAGTTTGTTCAGACAAATCTCCTCGAGTGAAGCGAAATGACTGACTAACTAACGAGAGGCTTCACCTTTCAAAACACAATCTCATTAATAAAATTATTTCAATTAAGAACAAATTTCAAAACTTAAAATTTTAAATTTAAATTTAGTTGTAAAAATACCAAATCAAATAAATCAAATTCATTTGAACATTAGCCTCCTTGCTCCATAACCTCCCCTGGCATCCAATCATACCTGACAGAGGCAATTCTACTAGCATCTACTAGCATCTACTAGCACTTTAAGCATCAAACAAAACATGTTGAAAGATGACGTCATTCCAATACTTTCAACTAGTGTAAAAATATCCTACTGAGGTAGCAAAGAATACCTTACCAGAATTTTTCGCCAAGCACAACAAAATTAAATACAACTGAAAACAACAAAAAATAAATGAAATGTTTAGAGTTGTAGCCTGTTTTGCTTGGTGTAGTTTAAACATCTGTAATACCATTCATGCAGTTAGAAAAAATAAAAATCGTACAATCACGTGGTTTGGAGCTCTCAATAATAAAATTCTAAAGTCGGCTTACATTTATCCTACAGCCTAAATCACTCAATTCTACAAAATGATATTTGGAGTGAACATTCCTTATACTTTTCGCCAGTGTTCGCGGCACACGTCGTCAAAATATGCTATGTATTTCCTTAGATATTAGTAATTTAGTTGTACTAAGTTTCATAAACATGCTGTAAAAGAGAATTCTGGTACGTTTTCCCGATACTTATTTTCCCGACGGTATGTTTTCCCCATGACACAACAAAGTTTTAATTTGCTTTATATTATTAATTCAGTCCTATGTTAAAGGTGCAGGGATTGATGGATCTCACCTATCTTGAAGGGTTTAAATAAAGCTAGCAATAAAACTATCTGCCACGCCACCCCCTCCCCTCCCCCTCCCAGCCTTAATTCGGAAAACAAATAATTTAAAATCAGTATTTCAGAGCTGATTTAACAATTTTTTATCACTTTAGGGGTACGGGGTGGCAGAAGTGTTTAATAATGCGTTCAGTATTTTAGCATAAGACCAGCAATATGAAACAAGGAAATTATGGCCCTTTTCTACATTTATTTTTCAAAGCACATGTCACAAAAAAGTCCTATCGGGAATACGTACCTGTTCGGAAACGGTCCTGTCGTGAAAAAGTACCTGTCGGG
>JAHWFP010112245.1:0-12794 GCA_023313725.1 Lithobius niger
AGATACCTTTTTCGTACTTATATACTTTATGCACAGCTCATAAACAGTAGTAGTAGTAATAGTAGTAGTAGTATCAAAAACCAAAAGTGGTAAAAGGGGCTGCCAAGTTCCGAATGGTTTGGCCCTTCAAAGGAGTGATATCAACTCACCAAAACATTCGCCAACTTAATCGTACCGAATAATAGTTCGAAGGTTAAATGAAAACTAGAACAATACAACGTTCGGTAGCAATGTTCAAGTTTTCATTTAACGTCCAAAGTACTATTCGGTACGATTAGGTTAACGAATGTTTTGGTGTGTTGATATCACTCCTTTGAAGGGCCGAACCATATGGAACTTGATGACCCCCTTTTACCAGTTTTGGTTTTTCATATGATATCACTCCTTTTTTTAAAAATAAAATTGTGTATTTACTCAACTCCACTACCGTGCAGACATAATAAATTGCCACGTCAGCAAGAAATTGGTTTTCAACACTTTGCTACTACCTTTTGCCTATAGGTCGAGCTATGCTCAACTTAGTCACCTCTTTATAGGTTTTTGGTTTGGTTTTAATTTTGTTGTAATTTGTTTTTAGTTTTGGTGTGTTGATATCACTCCTTTGAAGGGCCGAACCACTCTCAACTTGGTGGCCTCTTTACCAGTTTTTGGCTTTGTTTATTTTGCTTTGTTTTTACAGTTGGTTTATTTTTCGTGAATTGGACGTGAATACAATTTCTTTGCTATGTTGTTTAGATATATCGAGATACACTAGTGTGTGTTTAGGCATGCACGTCAGTATACACGTTGTCATTGTCCGAACTTTGGCCGTCTAATGAGAGATGATGCCGACAATACTAACAATGGTTATAACAAAATTTTCATACTTACGCGCCCTCCCACGCCCTCCCCGTTACCCCCGCAGGCTTCAAACCATAAAAGGTACGCAGTTCCTGTAGATAGCTAGCTAGTAACTAATAAAACATTTTCAACGTTATTGAGGGTCAGATTTTGCATTGAAAGCAGCTTAGCTGGCATTCCTACACGAGTTAATTTTCGTCAGGTAGGTCATTGCTCTCGATTACAACACAATTTAAGTTTTTGTATCGCATTATTATTTTCCCCCAAGTACCTGAAATGTGCCCAACAATGCTTCAAGATATAAGACACTGACACTATGGCGTCGTTCTACAATGGTTTACAACCTCAACAATTGAATTGATGTGATGTTTGTTGTGATGTTTGTAGTCTAACTTGGCGAGACACACTAGCGTGTGTCTAGATAATAGTAGTAGTAGTAGTATTAGTAAATAGCATGAAATCAACAATGCTGAGAAACCTGTTTTGTACTTAAATACTTTATGCACAGCTCAACAGGACTTTCTGTTGTGTACTCCGTAAACCCCGTCAATCTAAACGATTTCCAAAGCTTTCTGTTACATTAATATTTAGTCCTCAATACTAGAAAATGCCGGTTTAATGTTTGGGGTAAAAGAAGGAGTAGCTATCCTTCTCCGAAACGTTGATAATGTCGTGTTTGTTATTTTTTCAGAGCTTCACCCATTGAGTTACTAACCCCCTGCAACGAAACAATTCTTTACAACAAATACCGAAAAACCTAGTTACAAATTTAAAACATATTTACAAAAACCGTCCATACAACGAACGGAATAATGTCTTCATTTGAATGCCAACAATCAGACTCCATGGAATGCCAACAATCTGAACTTGAGGGCAAAGTGCTAGCGTGCTTCTAGATTCTGGGATGGTCATGCTCACCATCAGACCACCTGGACCCACATGTACATTGTACAACAGTTTTTACATACTAACATATTTTTACGGATTTTCAAAACAATATTTGCTGTGATTCCTCTCGTATTTCTTCATTTTAAACCTATATGAATATCACAACTGGAATGCCAAAGATTTAGATGGCAATGATAAGCAGCAACAGTTTGGCTCATATTGAAGCAAGTGAAACACAATAAGGTTCATTGGAAAGACTCCGACCACGCGTTTGGCTATAATCCTAATCATGGCGTGCCCATTCACCTTTTTTCTGTGGCATGCAAACGAGATGTAACAAGACGTTTTCGTTTTAGTTGCTGGTTTATGGGGAATGGCTCATGGCATACTCCTCTCTTCCTCTCTGTAGTATTTGGTCAATACCTATTTTACTATTTTACCATTTGAATATATAGTTGGAACACATGATCACATTTTATTGATATTATAGTTCCAATGCGAGGTAATACATGACAACCATAGAACACCAATACGAGGTAATACAAAACCAATATGAGGTGATACAATACCAACACGACGTGATAAAACACCAACACATGGTTAATAATTAAGAAGTGTTCCAGCTTGATATTCGAGTCACTACTGAACGAAGTGCTTGCAACATGGGCAGTGGGGAGCGTTGATGGGGAGCGTTGATGCGGAGCGTTGATGGGGAGCGTTGATGCGGAGCATTGATGGATCAAGAAACAGCTGTCTTTGCAGGATCAAATGGTTACTCTCTTAAACGAGCAACACTAAACGCGCCAGGATCCTGTTGATGGAGTCAGAATCGATGCTGGTGCAGCGATGCAGGATGTTGACGACGTTGACTAAATTTGAAGAATGGAAATACGCGACTGTTTGAAAACACCTTTTTCCACTGCAAGTAGGGAAAAGAAAGTGATGTAAGGAGTTATAACAAAACACCCATCGTAACACTCAAGGACTTTTTTCGTCTGACTTGCCGTACACTTGTTTTCACGCCAGTCTCTGGTTGCTAGGAGTGGTGTGTGGTTATATGATAAGTTGCGTTAAATGTCGAACAAAGTAATTGTAAATAAGGCACTTTTATCGATATTAGTCGTCAAAATAGCTACTGAGAACCAAAAAAATACTAAAAAAATATAACTTTTCGAAATTCAGGCGAGAACCATTTTCAAGCAAGAGTAGTAGTAAAACATGCTTCGTCAGACAACAAGCTTCAGGTTTAGACAACGCGTAATAGGTGTCCGTCACTTTCTTCAGATGTCGATTTTCAGAACCATTATATTCAGCTTTGTTATGTGTAATATCATAATCATTGTTTTTTTTTAAACTGTTACTTCGTTACGTTAACCAAACATCTGTGTTTTGAATGACAGTTGCAGCGGGATGCTATTTCGCGATTTTTACCTTTTTTATGTCTGACGAAGCTTGTTGTGCTTTTACTGTTGAAAAGACTTTTGACTTGGGTTCCAAAACATTGTGTTTTTAGTGCTCTATGGACTTGAGCGCCTTACGACTTTTTTGCAACTAATATTAAATGTTTAACGACATGAAAGAAAATGCTGCATAAAATACATTTATTAAAACGATTATCAGTGACAATGTTAAGCGAAAAACACACAAACAAAGTATAACTCATACAACAAAAACAAAAAAGGTGCCTGTGGTGAAAAAAAAAGATATAACATAAAGAAACGGATGCAATCAAGTCACATTCAGTTCAGCTCTGGCGAGTTAACATTTGCTGGATATCATTAACTAGTCACATTGAAATAACATTCCAGAAGCAGTAGTTGTACCTAAAAACCTGCAAAATAGCAAGAAAATTGAATATCAGATTGAGACACTGAAGTAGCAAACATAAATCTAACTGGCATACAACAAAAATAAATTGTAATAATAGTCCAGTAAAATTAGGTAAAAAACGGGTCAATAAAGGAATTAATTAGCAACAAGTTCAAATTTTTTGGGATGGTCTCAGATGGCGTGCTAAACAACATACTAAAATTCTCCTATAATCCACCAATTGCGTTGTCTGCCATATTGGAAAAATGGCCGCTATTTGGCCCTAAAACACAAATTTTCTTCTTTTTCTCCCAAACAAAAAAATCACCGCCATGCATAATTTAAGAAAAATAAATTTGCAGTCTTTTGGTCTCTTTTAACATTTTGCTAAGTGCAATAATTTGGTCAAAAATTGACCTGGTAGTGCACTTTTAGCACTACAAATGGCAAAAAATGTAGATTTTCCAAGTTTCTTCCCAAAATGTTGCTTTAACTGAAATAACTCTGTGGAAGATGTATTTTATTGGCGTTCTGTTTGTTTTAAAAGGAATTTCAATGATCAGGATAGTGTCTACATATGACCCCATGGACTTCTCACCAGAAATGGCTTCAGCAGTTCTTTTTATTTTTTTAATGAGAGTTTCTGTAGTGGACATAATGTTTCCTTTTTAATGCTTCTTCTCACTAAATTATTCACACTAAACTGAAGCGAACTGGTAAAGTCCTTCTTTTAATTATCATGCACAGAGCAGTAAAAATGTGTGGTGAATCATTCCAAATCCTTTAATAGCAAGTCCTTTAATGGCCCAATATGGGCATGCTTAGGATGTTTTAAAGGTGGGTATCTATTCTTTCCATCACTCCTAACTGAAATTGTTTAACTTAGGCAGGGACCGTCGTACACCCATTTGAAGGTTAAGAGGTAATGGCATAGCAGTGAAAGCATACGTTGATTTTGGAATTCAAAGCGCTCTTGCGAGCCCCCTAATAGCCAGAAATGAACATGCTTAGGGTTTCTGAAAGGTGGGGCGCTATTCTTTCATCAATCCTAACTGATATTGTTTAGGTTAGATAGGGGCCGTCTTACGTCTATTTTATGGTGTAGCTGTAATTGGTGTAGCGGCTATTTTGAATTTCAGAGTGCCATTGTAATGCTCATATTTGTATTTGTATCTAAGATAAACAATTTCGGTTAAGATTGATGGAAAGGATAGACACCCACATTTCAGAATATTGTAAGCATGTCCTTTTCGGGCTATTAGAGGGCTCACAAGAGCACTTTGAATTTGAAAATCAATGTATGCTTCACCATCATGCCGTTACCTCTTCACCTTTAAATAGGTATAGGTCGGTCCCCATCTAAGCTAAATACTTTCGGTTAGAATTGATGGGGGGGGGGGATTGAGGCTTAATGGCGCGTCGACAACTTGGCCATTAGCGCCAACCTCAGTCACAGTGCAGTGGTCCGGGTTGCCACTGCACCACACATTACAGAGATGGATTGATGGATAGAATAGATCCCAACTTTTCAAAAAACTCCTAAGCATGTCCATTTCTGGGTATTAGAAGGCTTGGTAGAGCACTTTGAATTCGAAACTCACCATACGCTTTCGCTGCTATATCATTACCTCTTCACCTTCAGATGGGCGTAGGACGGTTCCTTATCTAAGTTAAACAATATCGGGTAGATTGTTGGAAAGAATAGAACCGACCTTTCAGAAAATCGTAAGCATATCCAATTCGGTCTATTAGAGGTTTCACAAGAAAAATGTGAACACGAAAATCACTATAAGTACAGTTTTTGGTGGGGTAAATCTCCCTCTACTTTCCCCAAGGGGATTTTGAAATTGCTATCGTAGCTATTTTTTCCAGTTACTCTTCATATGTATTCATGCTTTTCACAGAAAGTTACAAATTCCATCAATTTGGGGCCCCAAGCCGCCCAACTATGTGACGTGTAGTGTACATTGCTTGCATTAGGGGCCATATGCGTGGTTCTTTGGCACTGTTCATTCACTGAATCATTGACTCAGTTAAAAAAAAACCGAATAGAACCTTTTTTGCAGACAATTCTATGCTCTACAATTTCGGATTAAACATAATTATATGCAGCTGTTTCCGTGATAAATTGAAAAAAAAAAACTATTTCGGGGGCATGTTTTCAAGTTGGCGGCCTTAGCTCATCATACTTCTACACCGTTTATTGGCTGAATCATTGTATTTACGAAAAAAAAAATACAACATTTTTCTGTAGAAAATTCAATGCTGTACATTTTTGGACAGAAAATATTTTCATGCCCGAGCAACCGTTTCAGAGCTATATAAAAAAAAAACGCTTTAGGATGCCATGTTTCCAAGATGGCAGACAACGCAATGGTCGGATTTCAGGGGACTTTTAGTATGTTGTTTAGCACGCCACCTGAGACCACCCCACAAATTTGTAGCTTGTTACTGATTAATTCCTTTTTCAACCCCATTTTGACTGGCCTATTATGTAAAAAATTGAATAACTCGACTGTATAAATTCACAGCTTCCTTATATGCACGAAGCATGGAAGCCGCGTCGTCCAAGACCATCAAAAACTGCCACGAGGCACCCTGAAAGCGCCCATGTTATAGCATGGATTAGTGTTAGCGGGACCCACAAGAACGTAAAATTAAATCAACATTATTTTAAGGTAACAGTGACTATCCTTGAAGTCTTAGGACGATTTATTGCTACGTCCAGCGATCGTTTAATACATTTTTTAATGAGAATAAAAAACTCCATAGCGTAATATACAGTACAAAACACACGTATACCTTGGTTCTACTTATGTTTGAAATTCACGAAATCAAACATCCATAGGCTTTGTTTAGATGTCGAATGGACGAAGAGGTACGTAGCATGAAGCCTTTGTTGTTAAACTAATAATTTGGTGTCAATACAGTGTTTTCAGATTAAAGTCCGCGTATCACGAGAAACGAGTACCTTTCCTAGTTCAATTCGTGCGCTACAGCAGTTCACAGTGGGACTGGTGGCAGAATCGAAGGTAAAGTGGACGACGTGTCGAATTTCCAATGCATAGCCTTACAAACATATAAGGATTCCATGGTAAATTAGCCTTTCAGCTTCTACTGACAAATTTTTAAAGGACAAATACTGTGATTTACTATTGTCAATTAATCCATGCACAATCCTGTGAATTAGGGAGAGCCAAATATTCCTTCTGCGATCAGGCAGGTCTTGTGTTCGCTCTAACACTGTTATAGGTGGTGAAATTGATTTCAGCGAACCTGACGGCCCTCCTCTGTACACCCTCAAATTTGTCAATCTGACACTTCGGATACGGATCCCAAACAGCAGCAGCATACTCCATCCAAGATATAAACAGACTAAACGAAGTTGCTTCCCTGATCGGTTTGTAATATTGCCGATGTGAATGTACCAGTTGAGAGAGTTGTTTAAAGTGACACCGAAGATCTTCTTCATTCCTGATACTCTTGGCAGAACTGAATTTCCCACAATAAAGTCGACCACGATAGGATTAGAACCACCTCCTGAAATAAAACACATGACAGACGACTTAAGCCATTGGGATCGACATTCCCCAGGTGGTACACCTTTTGAACACCCTATTAATAATATCCTGCAGAGAAGGGGTGTCAAGGAAGGAGCATATTCGCTTAAGAATTGTATATCATCAGCAAAAGCTGACCTCATGATTTCCAATAATTTCTATTAAATTATTTAGGTACACGACAAATAGAAAAGTCCACAGACAGAACTCGATTGGTCAACAGGCAGAGCCCAAAGATCCTGAGACATATCCAAAAAATGACCATAGGTTTGTGCAACCTCACATTGTTCGAGATCTTTGGACTCCTCACAGCTTTGGGTACCAAGCTAACTTCTGATTTGTGTCATGATCTATTAATCTTCTCTGGTGTAAAAGGGATTAATGTTATCAAAAGGTAGTTGCCCTTCGCTGCACACAGGGATAATGGAAGAGGTGTCATTGCTGCTACACTAGCATGGCTTTTCAGGTTGGCACACCCACTATTTGGAAATACTTACTTCTTCTGGAATTGCGGAGTTCTCTTATGCTGTTGGGGCGTGCAAATAATATGTCCAATATATGAAATTGAAAATAGCAAACGTAACTGGAAAAGCTATTTTAGACACTGAATCAGAGAATATGACAGAAAACAGCTTTGTGGACATATTTAATTCCTCTTTTTTGACTGGAGATACCTTTGGATGAACTGCAGATACCTGCCAGACCTGAAAGAAAAAGTATCATTGAAATGCCTCACACGCTGCTTTTCAGAGTGGTAAAACAAGTGCGGTAGTTCTACTTCATTCAGTTACGATTGGTGATGACTATATGTGTCACCTGTAACATCCTAATGTCAAGGTTAAAAAATACTCTAATTTGCCCTATAGTAAATTTAATTCTCATTTGCAATTGAACGATACAACACAATGATTTTTTTCTAAGAATGAAGATAAAAGCAAGCATCAACATTAACTGTCATATTCTTAACTAAAACTTTAAATTCACAATACCCAGCTGTTGAAAATAATGCATATTTTAGGAAAGCGAAGAAGACAGACAGTTTTAGATACATTTATTAATTTGTGTGACAAAATGGAAGATAGCGAATACCAATAGTCTTTTCCCCTCATTTTTAAACTAATAAAAGCATAAAATAATCTCTGTAACTTGATTTAAACTGACGTTAACTTGGTTAGCAGATTTTTTGTGTACTTGTCAAATATTGTGCAATGCAGAATTATTAAAAGGTTAAAAACTACACAAAAGTAAGAAACTGGTTAATATTTGCTTTTATGATTGAAAATGCTTACCTTCATCGCAGACGAGGATTCATCAGAATTGCGAATTAAGATCGGATTGTCGATGTTATTTCTGATTGACAGCTTATTCGTATCTGTTACAATTCCTCTTTGTCTAGTCAGATGACTGGATATGGCAAATTCGATGAGCGCCATTGAAACCATCAGTATGCAGGCTAACATCCAAACGTCAATCGCCTTAGGATATGAAACAGCGGGAAGCTGTCTTTGTGCGTGATCAAGACGGGTGGCTAGTGTTAGCAAGGAAGTTAACCCTAGTGCAACACGAGCTGGGATGCAATCAACTGGGATCCAAAAGGATATCCAAGAAAGTCCAACAATTAATGCGGATGGTAGATAAGATGTAACTAGATGATATCCAATTAGGCGTTCAAAGCGAACCACTAGCTCCAAGCACGGAAAAGCTGTAAAATTTACAGATATTATTAAAACTGTATTAGTACACATAGCCACCTTCATATCTGTGTTCCACAAACTGGACTACAGAGGCAGGAATCAAATTTCTGGAGGAGGATCTTACAACTTAAATTTAGCTTTTCTTTTTGAAAGTTAGCTGCCTGTCCGTTGCCCCCTAAGGCCATTCTCACTTCTGTTGCAATTGTAAGATACTGAAACTAATTCTAGACAATACCCAGCGTAATTAAAATTACAACCAAAATCTTTCAAGGCCATGAAACGCTTAAACTTAATCTCCCGTTTAAATTAGGCTACTTCTTTAAGATTACGTGTAAAACAAAATACTTTACTCTCAGTGAAATGGGAAAATGAGTGTAGCGTAAAACCCAACAAGAAGAAGCAATTCAAACAAACAATTGCCACAAGTAAATTGCTCTAGTCGTAAGTGATTTTCAATTCCCATGTAGGTGACAGCAAAAATGCAAACTAACAAATCGTAAATTATGTCAAATAAAAGCTTTAAAGACTACAGTACATAATAAGTTTGTCATTATGACGAGAGCACTGATATATAAAGGTAAATTTGAAATAAGACTTAAGCGAAAATCATACAAATCATCAAACGAGTCAATCACCAGATCACTACCATACTATCTTTGCCAATATGGCTACTTTTACTCTAGTATAACGATAAGTATCTGAACCCGTTATTTAGGTCACAACTGTGATCAGGACGCCATTTCATCACTGATAGAAAGACATATGAAATTTTCCTTCTACTCCATATGTAATACAATCGCAACGCTTTATACCCCTATACAGAAAATGCCACAATTCGAATGCAGGTACCCTCTGAACTGAAGATGACCATCGCTACAAATCACTGTGTACCAGATCAGCCTCCACATGTACTGTGTACTGGCAATTCATCGATTGTGTCCATACAGACTGTGTTATTCCGGTATGCAGTTCAAGTGGAGGCCATGTGAGTACACTGTGATCTGTACTAGGCTATCAGTTACAATCTACAGAATGTAATCATGAACTCGTGCTAAGGGTTATGCAGCCTCTATGAATAAAGCCCCAGTATTATTACGAGGTGGATATACGTTAATATCCATTGTTTCGGGGGAGGGGGTGGGAGTGTTATCTCTCCTACACTTCAGTTTGGGAGCAGCACCTCCGAAATTGGGCTACAACTCGTGAACCCAATTTTAAAAACGGTAGATGGCCCCAAATTCGATTTGATCACTACTGAAATCGATGTTTAGTGGAACGGTTATTGCCCCAAATTCACAGTTATCCTTTATAAAGTTGGTGCTTTCCAGTAAATAGTATTTACAGAAAAAGTGATGATTTTTAGGGAATGGAAACATTGACAAGGCGTATGTTAGGAGGGTGACGAACATATACATATATACACAGGTCTTTCTTATGTCACAAGTCGATTTGAACTCACATCGACTTGGAAGCAAGTTGCTTTAGGAAGTAAGTGGATACACCTCAAGTCGAGGCGAGTTATAATTACAGTAAACACACGAGATTTTCTGCTAAGTCGATTAGGTCACCACACTTACCAAATTTTAATCAAAGATGTACCACCCTGCCGCCGCCCCTCTATTTTCATATCCTCGTTCAACTAGCTGTCTTTCAACTTAGTGCATGGAAGTGAAATATTGCTGCCTTAAATTCATGAAGTTTCCATGCGGTAATTTCAACCAACCATAGCTCAGCAGGAGCTAAACCGACAAATGTAATTGCTTAAATCACAGCTAGTTTTCAAAACACTTTGACTTTTAACGTCGACGTGAGAATAGAAGTGGGTTTGACAGAAGCGACCTGCAAGTCGAGTTGGGTGGATACACACTTTTAAACAGGCATACATAAAGTGCGTTGACACTTAAATCAACGCGAGTTCAATAAATGAACTTTAGTCGAAGAGACGTAAGGAATGTCTGGTGCACCCTCGATGAATAAAGTACGCAGAGGTTTAGTGCGATATAAATTGATCTGAATACACAGAGACACTAAACTACAATGGAATGGAGATGAAAAGATAAATTTAAACGATTAGTACGTACATTCTCCGTCTATATCGGTAAATGTGCACTGGCCTGTGTGTATGGTAGGAGTAGCAAACTCAGATAACGTTGTGTTGCCAAGAATCATTCGTGCGCCTTCAGGTGAATAATGTTTAAGATCGATGAATTTGTCAGAGCTTGAAGCTATAAAAACGAAAAAGAAAGATAAAGACGGGGCATGTCGAAAGTGCATCAAAAAAGTCAATACAGATAAACAGCAATGTACAGATGCACGACAGATGTACCGATGCACGAGAGATGTACAGTGGGCAGCGATTATTATAAAGAGCTTTACATCTGAAGATCGTAAAACCTTGTTTTGGGATTTTTGCCTTTTCGTCAGACCCATTTTGGAATATGCAACTTCTGTTTGGTCGCCCCATTTTGCCAAGGACATTGATCAAGTGGAGTCTGTGCAGCTTATGTCCACAAAAAAATGTTGGGCTTATCCAGCCTTAAATTACAGTGAACGACTAGAAGTCTTGGGAGCACACACTGGAATTACATAGACTGAAGTGTGACCTTGCCTTAATATACTACTTACTCCATGACCGGTATGTTGTTAAATATGGACACTTTTATCGTTAAATCGTGTAACGTTACCAGGGGTAACCCTCTAAAATTATCAATGCTCCCATTTTATAGAGATTGTAGAAAGTTTTTCTTCGTAAATCGTGTGGTGAAAATTTGGAACAGGCTTCCACTTGAGGTGGTTACAGCTCCATCCCTTAATATTTTTAAAATGAGACTATCGAGACAGAAACCATTTTTAACAAAATATGTCAGATGAGGCTTGGTATCTTCCTCATCCTGTTTTGATTTTTTCTTCGAACGAAATTAAAATTAAATTAAATTAAATTAAAAATAGAAACCTAAAAAAAACCGCATGAAATCAGTCTATGAATAAAGATAATTCAATAGCACTACAACAATAAACGCTTAAGTTGCTATGCTTCAGAGGTAAGAATGTTCCTCTACCAAGCAAAGTTATTCAGTCATTTTTGTTTAACGTTTCGTCACGTACGGTATTTATAACCAGAAAATAACGAAAAGAAAATTGTTGATAAAGGCTCTTGTACGAATAGAGTCAGATCTTCAGGTTCGCCCTGTATGCTAACACGAACGGGGACTGACGTATACTTCTTAAATTATTGGCGAAAAGGAAATCTATGCAAACAGTCCGCATTAAAGACTAGTCTTTTAAAAATGTACAAAGTGCACTAATCTGAGAATGAAAGACAATTCAACTACTCGAACTCAGGACATCCTACACGCTAGGACTGCGCTCATTGCCGGAGCAATGCGTTTGAGTGCCCAGACCAATAGCTCATTGAGCGCCCACTTTATCGCTATTGTACATCAGATTGCAACCTCCCACTCCTACATTATGCTTCCCAAATCTAACCAAAGCTGAACCTATCACGGTAGAAAAAATGTCAACACAATGAAAATACACGAAACTGACATGAAGGGGTGACGTAGGTAAGCGTGAGACAAAATTAGTCGTCTACATTTGAAGGATTTACAAAATTGTATTTAGTGTATGTAGAGGTGCCCTCTGATTGACAAGAAAAATAACAAGAACATAAATTTGGCAACAAACTATTTAATTTTCGGCCCAGAATATGGGTCCTGTTCACGACGACAATTTTAAAGCATGTGGCACTCTTCATAGAGCCACCATAGTGAGCGATTTTCCAACATAACGGCTGTGTGAAGTCCACAATTTGTGGCAGCTAGCACTTTTTTTAGTGTTTTAAAATTTTTATTGTGAACAAGTCCCAAATACTGGGCCGAAAATAAAGTATTTATTGACAAGTTAGTGTTCTTGTGAGTTTTCTTTCCAGTCAGAGGGTACCTCTATCATAAACTATTGCTGCAACTCACGAATGAATATTGCCAGACCAACTTGTAGTTAGTGT
>JAHWFP010112246.1:26879-48819 GCA_023313725.1 Lithobius niger
CCCCCCCCCCCCCTCCGTAGCTATTGTAGCGACCGAAGCTACGATTTTCAAGGTGCTTGTAACTTCTCCGACATCAATGTGGTTTTGACCTCTAAACTTCTAGTTCGGTGGCGGTTTTTACTTTTACGGAAAACAGTACACGTATGCTACTGGCCCAGCATGGGTAACAGAGTCATTCGTCCTAACTGTAGGCTAACTAGACAACCTTTTAGAGGGGGGGGGGGTATTCGCTGCCACCAGGTAGGTGTTTCTAAATGCAGCCCTAAGTTTAATTATTAAGTGGTTTTCTTAAGAACTATAACTTCTACACTTAGTCAAACTAGCAGAAAAACAGACGTTTTACAAACTCGTAGATTTATTAAAATGCAAACAAAATATAAAAACAATTACATTTGAATTCGACTAGTGTCACAAGAAAATAGGCTTTAAATTAAAGCACGACGATTTTTACAACAGGAAAACTCAACAAGAATTTACAATTAAATTCAACTCAAACTTCACACAACTGGGTGAAGAGTAAAAACTACAATTTCGATTAGAAAATGTTTGTGGGACCTCGGGAACCCGTTATAACATGCAAACCGCGGGAATTACATGAAATAAATCTATTTGGTGCAAACCGCAGGAATTACACACAAATAGTCAAGACTATGGTTCTTAAGTCCGACCTAAGATCAAATCTTCAAATCTGTAGATCCTTAGTATCTAGGGAAGCACCCGAAAAATACGTCGTCTAAATGCAGATTTAGTGTTTAGATTAAAGTCATAATAATAAACACGGGAAACAAAAGCTGGTTTTTTAGAAAGGTACCGTGAACCCTGACGTTATGGCGATGGGGGCCTAGAATGCCGACTATGGCTCCACCTCCATAATTCCCTCAAAGCTAAGGTTAGGTTAATTTAAAACTAAAATTTCGAATGGGGTTTCCAAAATTAAATTTTCTAAACTAACACTAGTCTAATACGAACCAACTACCTTTGCCCGGCATGGCAACATTCGGACAGGACATCTCCTATACCGACTGGCGTAGTCACCTCTGGCTTTGAGATCTGCTGAGCGTGTGCTAACGATTGCCTCTTGGGGCTGGGTTTTTATGCTGGAGCAGAGGATTTTCTGGACCTTAGCGCGGGCGCCGAGGAGAGCTACGGAGGTCTGATTGGCTGAGGGCCTTGAGAAGAATAGAAAAGTCGGCAGCGCAAAGGATTTTTCGCTTGGCGCCGTTTGAAGGAATAAATATGTACTGCGTGATAGAGAGAGGCCGGTAGAGTTAAACTCATTGTTTATAACGTGAATAAGGCCTTTAATTACTACGGATTGTTTTCTTATTTATCCACGATGTTAGGCATCGTGACTATTGAAGGAATGCTCATAATAAATTCGATTATTAACATTGGGATGCCAGGTTTGCTTTGGGAAATTGAATGCCAAGTCGGTTTTGCTAGGAACAACAAAGTACAAGCAGAAAAGACGAAAACGAAAAGCTGCCTAAGCTCCGGTAGTTGGGATGGCAAAAGATTACGTTAAAAGATTATTATAAAATAAAAGTTAAAGTTCCCAGCGAATGCTAAAACGCATTTTAAATAGTTGAGTTAATATTTATAGACGTAAAATTGGGTTTTGGGACGTCGGACATTTCTTAAGTCCATCTTAGACCGTCACCTTAAATCTACTTAAGAAATATCAAAACAAAGTATCTGTACATTTATTAGGGAGGTTAAGTACCTTCGTAGAGGAAGCTCCTTCCTCTAAAACACTAATGTTTTTGGCTTTATGCCTAAGTGAAAATAAAAGCATATACAAATTTTTACCAGTGGTGAAAATGGCGTCTCGTGCGCTACAGTGATTTTACGGCATCGGTTTCGTGCGTTTTTCTTAAGGATGCTGTGAAAGTTCTAGAAGGATTTTTCGTGTTTTGTTTGCGGGGGAAAACAGAAGAGCTGTTTAGATGAGACGGATCGGACCATTTTCTTGGAAGTTACAGGTGTTTGAATTTCGGGGTTTTTCACGGCCGAGGCACCGAGAAAAAAAAAGTGTTCGTTGCCTAAACGAAGTTTTCCCTCAGGTTGTTGATAGTTTGAGTTGAGGTATCCTCTCAAATCGGGAGAAGAACTCAGGCCTTCTTTACAGCTCCCCACCAAGGAGATTCTATTTGGGGTTTCTGTTGAATTCCACAATAGAAGCTAAAACAGAAAGGTTAGTGCACACAAGATATGCGAATAACTTGAACTGCCAAGCACTGTAATCAAAATTGCAAGAATACACTGTATACATGCATCAGTTGAGGAAATACACCTCCGGTGAGAAAATACATCTCCAGTTTTGAGGAAATACACCTCCAGGGGATACTTAGTCCTATCCCAGGATCGTTTTACAAAGTTTAAAAAGAACACTGGTTTTGCAAAAATCAAAATCGCCATTTTATATTTTTCGGGGACTAACGTTTTTGTGGCTTGATTAATTTTGAAGCAAAGTTAAAATTACATAAATAAAGACACTGTTTTCTCAACCACTAACTAAATACTGTCCGGGCTGCTTCTGTGCAGGAAAATCGTTCAAGTATTCAGAGAGTGGGGCAAAAATTACAATTATCGAGAAACACACTAGAAATTACAAAGTTAATTTTGTTGTAAAAGAATACTGTCAAATGAGGCGTCCCGCCACTTAATCGTTCTCACGAGTCCGAATTATGTCAAATTGCAGATTTTTTTTAGCTGTGAAACTACCGAAAACACCTCGCCGTCCACCCTCAACCTAGGCTACGATAGCGGGTAGAAGAGAATATTCTATGAACACGTGGTAGAACACCTGCTCTATTTAACAGTAACTAATACCACTAGAATGGTTTAAGGTTACCAAACAACTTATACATAAAAATACAACACTGGGAGGTTTGTGGATAAAATCGCAACAACCTTCTAACGACAGAGTTGGCCTTTTGCACTCCCGGACAACCGGGAACAAGTTGCAACCCCCGTAGAATACTCCTAATGAATATTATTAAACGTGTCGTACAATCTTTGTAATTATCCTTCCACATAGGAAGGCGTTGATAACGACGAAAAGAGCAAGCATAGGCACTTAAAATTTAGGTGTGAAGTCCAAAACAGGGATTAACTGGAAGTTGCTTAAGGATGAGCTTCCAACAGACCGAAATGTCAAAATAGAGACACAATTTTAATTTTCAGTCAATTTTTACAGAAAACAAAAATGTTCACTGTTTAACTTCACTGTTCAACTTCACTGTTTAAACAAATACCGGCTAAGTGTGTCGGCATTGACATGTTTCTTTCCAGGTTTGTACATTCTCTGAAGTTTTAAAATTTCAACATGTACACTATTTAGGTTTAGTTGCTCCTAGATGGAGCCACACTTGTATTGGCCTACAACTCATTATTTAAAATAATCTAGCATGGGAAAACACTGGGTTTAGGTTTTCGTTTTTAATTGCAAAAAAAAACTCTTGTTTAGAAAAATTAAACTACTTTAGGTTAGGTTTAACAACCTTTGTTTGACTGGTAACCCCTATTCAGTACTAGAGCCATAATTAGGCCTTAATTTCCACCCTAGACTGACATAGAGTTCACACTAAAACATTGGTCCTATTTTTAAAGAGGATCAGAGTAAAAAAAACTAGCATGTTTAGTTGTTCAGTAGGGAGACCTAATCCAAGGTTTTACATACTCATAAACTGAAAAAAACTACACTTAACTAAGATCAAATTTAGGCAAACTGATTTTACCAAATTCGCGGTAAAAATTAAAACATTCAACAGAAGTACGTTTTCTGCCGATCGTGGCTTGTATAGATTTACAATTGTCTAGCATTAGGTTAGGTTGCGACTTGCTTCGTGCAACAAGCCAACTTGTGAAGCTGGTTTCACTAAATTCCGGTTTTTCGGACATGGACAAACTGTTGCTTACATCACCGTCTGAAGAGCTGCGTTTTAATTTTTAAAACACCATGACGACGCTGTAGCCAATCATGAATTGTTGGGGCGTGGTCAGTTTCCAGTTGCTGCTGTGGTACACGACGCTGTCTAACGGAATTTTTAATGAGTTCCTTCTCATCAAAAGGTTTTGCCTTTGAGGGCTGAACGACGATAGGTTGTTGCTGTGGGGGCTTGACCAATCCCTCAGGATGTGGGGGGTCCTTCCCGTGGCTACGGGCCTGGGTTTGTTTACGTTTGCGTGAACGTTTCTTGGGTTGGCTCATGCCATTGTCTGCATTATCCGACTTTGTCGGGGGCGTTGCCACACGATCGGGGTCGAGGGCAGGTTCAAATGGCTTGTGCTTCGGCTCGCGCAAAAGGTTTAATGCATTAATTCCGTTTACGCCTAGTACGATTTCGAAAATAGAACTGGCTGCTGACGAGACACAAGCTACTGTTTTCAATACTGTACCGTCAGTTAATTTTAGACACAAGTTAACCTGACGTAACACTACAATATCACTGTTTAAAATAGTCTGGCACCTGACTGTTTGTTTTAAGCGTGGCCAGCCTCTGGCCAATTTAGAGCTGACAACATTTACACAACTGCCGGAATCGCAAAGAATTTTAATCTTACGTTGGCTTACGAAACCATTTACGGTACTAGACTGTAAAATTTCCCTGGCATTTTTACCTACAAGATAACACGCATTAGCTTGCTCCGGGACTTTTTGGTTAAGTTCGGGGCAATGATTACGCAGGTGCGAAAACGATCCGCACACATAGCCGTTAGGTTTACTAAAGTTAGATTTTACACTGTCGCTACTATCAACTTCAGCATCTAGGCTAGCTACGCTCTCACTGTCATATTCTTAGTCCCAACCGGGTTAGCTAAGGAATTATGATTTTGTTTATCATTTCTAGAGTTGGAGGAAGCTTTAGAAGCTTGACTACCTGAATGAGTGCTAGCTTGCACTTTGCCACTTTTGTTACAAAAATCTGCAGAGATTTGTTTATTGCGAGTTGTAAACTCGTCACAAAGTTTTGCTGCCTCGGCCAACGTCCCAGTTATAATTTGATCGGGAAGCCATTTGCGGAGCGCAATTGGGCAGGCTTTCATTAAAATTAAATTCACTAGTAAAATTAAATTCACTAGTTGGTCATAGCTTTATTAACTTTAGCTAGTGAGACCCAACGGGAAAACAAGGTTTCCAGATTGAACGCATAATCATGAAATAATTACTCCGGCAGTTTTTCTAGGGAACGAAACAGGGATTGCACAGACTCTTAAGTTTGTACAAACCTGTCAAGAAGTTTTGTCTTAACGATCTCATAGTCATGCATGTCAGCATCTTGGAGCTGGTCACACACTTAGATTAATACTGAACCGAAAAGAGGTTGTAGGCCTACCACCGATTCCTCTTTGGGAATTTTCTGTGTTAACATAGTTCTTTCATAAATTTTAAGGAAACTGTTAATTTCCGAGTCGGACGTCCATCCATTCACTAAACGTACATCGGCAATTTTGCCTGGTTTGCTTACTGGATCTCGTTGAGGGTCCGGAGTTACTGTACCACTAGATGGTCCAGAACTAGCAGAATTTAGCCTAGCTAATTCTATCTGCTTATCGAGCCTTTGTAGCTCTTGAGCGCTAGAGCGATCTCTAATTTGCGCTTCTTCATCATTTAAACAAGTTCGTGTGCCCTGCGTTTATCCGCATCGGCAATTTTTAAAGCTTCTAACTTTAATAATTTCAAAAACAATTCATTTTCTTTAAGAGCTATTTCTTTTTTAGCTTGAATGGCTAAATCTCTCCTGTCCATGGCACTTTCTAGCGTGTCAGCAAGTTCAGTTAAAGAAACTTTGTTATCGTCAACTGCATCACGTAAAATCTTTAGTGATGTTTGTTTTGAGTCACTTACTGCTAAACCTAAGTCCAAACATGCCTTCTTAAGCTCTTTGTTTTTAAGACCTTCTACAATTTCGACGAAAGTAGCCATTTCGGGAAATTTTAACCCTATGTTCAAAAATACAGCTTGTATAAATGAATTACGGAACTAAATTGCAGCCGCAAATTAATTTTAACTTTACGTTAAGACTGAGCACGAATTTAACCGCTTCTCATCCTAATCCAGTAAGCTTTAGCAATGGAAAACACTTTTTAACGACCCCTAGCTTTGGTGTATAAATAATTAAAACACGTAAATGCTTCTAACTATAACACTAGGCTTGGCGGTCCAAAGCGTATCCTATGCACACTTACCCAGAAAACACAATCGCTGTGCGGTCTGTCTGTCCACATCTGGCCAATCGTCCCACCGTCGATCGACAACACTGGATTCCACGGGCGTCGTAGTAGAGCGTCTCTGGATATCCCTCACTGCGGCGATGGTAGTCTCATCTGCGGGCAGTCGACTGTGCAGGAGCCCCTCGTCCGTGGTCGGCTGGTCTCTCCTCACAGGGTTGCGGGGTTTGATGCTCGCATCTCGGCTGGGCAGGCGTCCACTCGGTGAAGCTGCGTCTCCAGTCGTCTGGCTCCAGGAACGGCGTCGTTACTGGGGCGGGGAAAGCATTGATTTGTAACGGCGATGCAGGCGTCTTTTTCGGGGGACTATAGTTACTGGGTTCCGGACATCTTTTTCTTGCAACTTACGTCCAAGTTGCGGCTTGACAGATTAAAGAGTTGTTCATCTGTAGTAGCATGGCAGGGGGGAAACGCTTGACGGAACAGCACCTGTTAATCCCACCGCTGCCACCAAATTGTAGCGGCCGAAGCTACGATTTTCAAGGTGCTTGTAACTTCTCCGACATCAACGTGGTTTTGACCTCTAAACTTCTAGTTCGGTGGTGGCAGTTTTTACTTTTACGGAAAACAGCACACGTATGCTACTGGCCCAGCATGGGTAACAGAGAGTCATTCGTCCTAACTGTAGGCTAACTAGACAACCTTTTAGAGGGGGGGGGGGGGGATTCACTGCCACCAGGTGGGTGTTTCTAAATGCAGCCCTAAGTTTAATTATTAAGTGGTTTTCTTAAGAACTATAACTTCTACATTTAGTCAAACTAGCAGAAAAACGGGCGTTTTACAAACTCGTAGGTTTATTAAAATGCAAACAAAATATAAAAACAATTACATTTGAATTCGACTAGTGTCACAAGAAAATAGGCTTTAAATTAAAGCACGACGATGTTTACAACAGGAAAACTCAACAAGAATTTACAATTAAATTCAACTCAAACTTCACACAACTGGGTGAAGAGTAAAAACTACAATTTCGATTAGAAAATGTTTGTGGGACCTCGGGAACCCGTTATAACATGCAAACCGCGGGAATTACATGAAATAAATCTATTGGTGCAAACCGCGGGAATTACACACAAATAGTCAAGACTATGTTTCTTAAGTCCGACCTAAGATCAAATCTTCAAATCTGTAGATCCTTAGTATCTAGGGAAGCACCCGAAAAATACGTCGTCTTAATGCAGATTTAGTGTTTAGTTTAAATTCATAATAATAAACACGGGAAACAAAAGCTGGTTTTCAGAAAGGGACCGTGAACCCTGACGTTATGGCGATGGCGGCCTAGAATGCCGACTATGGCTCCACCTCCATAATTCCCTCAAAGCTAAGGTTAGGTTAATTTAAAACTAAAATTTCGAATGGGGTTCCAAAATTAAATTTTCTAAACTAACACTAGTCTAATACGAACCAACTACCTTTGCCCGGCATGGCAACATTCGGACAGGACATCTCCTATACCGACTGGCGTAGTCACCTCTGGCTTTGAGATCTGCTGAGCGTGTGCTAACGATTCCCTCTTGGGGCTGGGTTTTTATGCTGGAGCAGAGGATTTTCTGGACTTTAGCGCGGACGCCGAGGAGAGCTACGGAGGTCTGATTGGCTGAGGGCCTTGAGAACAATAGAAAAGTCGGCAGCGCAAAGGATTTTTCGCTTGGCGCCGTTTGAAGGAATAACTACGTACTGCGTGATAAAGACAGGTTGGTAGAGTTAAACTCATTGTTTAGAACGTGAATAAGGCCTTTAATTACTACGGATTATTTTCTTATTTATCCACGATGTTAGGCATCGCGACTATTGAAGGAATGCTCATAATAAATTCGATTATTAACATTAGGATGCCAGGTTTGCTTTGGCAAATTGAATGCCAAGTCGGTTTTGCTAGGAACAACAAAGTACAAACAGAAAAGACGAAAACGAAAAGCTGCCTAAGCTCCGACTGGGAAACATGCATTAGCTTGCTGTGGTTTCGAGTTAAGTTCGGGGCATTGACTACGAAAATGTTAGGTAGAATTACACACGTAGCAGCGCCTAACTCTATCTGGATTTAGGTTAGTTTTTACACTAGCACTATCGTTTATGGCAGGGTCCCCGTCCGGGTTACCTGCATTTACATCGACAGATCCGGCCGGATTAACTGTCGTGTTGTGGTTACGGTTGTGACCACGCTGTTGACCAGATGGTTAAGAACCCTGGTTTAACTGTGCAGCTATGGACTGTGTTTTGGCTGCACGAGTGGCAGTTTCTGTAGCAATCTGCCTGTTTCGAGTGGTATACTCGTCACACAGTTGGGCTGCTTCGGCCAACGTACCCGTCTTAATTTGATCGGGGATCCATTTTCTGAGGTGGTTAGGGCAAGATTTATAAAATTGCTCTAAGAGCATCAAATTTATCGAAATCCCTGTTAACTTTAGCTAAGTCAAGCCATCTGGAAAATAAAGTTTCCAACGCAAATGCGTAGTCGTGGTACTGCATTTCTTGGTCTTTCTCGAGTGAACGAAACTGCGTTTGTAGTGACTCTTTCTTCTGAACAAATCGGAAAGCTGGTCGCAAACTTTGACTAAAACTTCTCTCATTAACGGTAACAAAGCTGTTGTCCATTGATCCCGGGGAATTTTCTGGCTAGTTACAATTCTCTCAGATATTTTTAAGAAACTATTAATTTCTGTTTTGGGCGTCCATTTATTCATTAGGCGAACAATATCAGCAACTTTACCCTGTTTAACTGGATTTGGTTGAGCTGGGGAGCGCCGTTAGCTCCGTTTAGAGCGGCGTTAAGATTTACGTTGGTAGCTTGTAGTCTAGTTAGTTCAAGCTGTTTGTCGAGTTTGGCTAATTCTATAGCACTCATACGTTCGGTAATTACGCTTCCTTTTATTTAAGTAAGGCGTCTCTGTCTCTGATCTGAGCTTTTTGATCCTTAAGGGCAAGTTCATGGGCGCGTTTTTTATCGGACTCCATTAAATCTACGTTACGTTTTTTCTCAGCTTCAGCCACTACTAAGGCCCTTAATTTAAGCTCTTCTGCTTTAAGAAAAAAGCTCATTTTCTTTTACGGCTAGTTCTTTTTTTGCAAGAATCGTAGCCTCTCCTTTCTGTAGCATTAGCTAGTGCGTCAGAGAGTTCGGCTACCGTCTTCGAGGGCTGCTTGTAAGATTTGTACAGATTCGGCTCGAGATTCACTTACAGTAAATCCTAAGTTTAAACAAGCCTTTTTGAGGTCTTTGTTTTGCACATCATGGATGATCTCGTCTAGTTCTTCCATTTCAGACATTTTTGTTTTTAACGTTAAATGGGTTCAAAATAAAGCTTATATATTTAAACCAAAATTAAATGCAGCCGCATATTAATTTGAACGTTAATTTTGGACAGAGCGAGTTACTTAAAAAACTTCTCTACCAAATCCAGCAAGTTTAAAAAAAATACACTTTCAAGGACCCCTAGCATTCTGGTATTTGAATAGCTAAAATACACGGAGGCTCTTAACTACAATACTCGGCTTAGCGGCCTTAAAGCATATCCTATGCACACTTACTCTTTTACACACAATCGCTGTGTTGTCAGTCTGTCCTTCCTGTTCCACGGTAGTACGGGAAGTCCGGCACTGATGTATGATGTAGATCGTCTTGGGCGGTCTAATCCACTGGGACCTTGGTTGGCAAACTCAAAATCCACTGCTTGGCTGCACGGAGCACCTGGTTCTGGTCTCAGAAGACGGTTCCTCCTACAGCATCGGGTTTTGGGGAGACGTCTCACGGCAGGAGGGCCTCACTGGCTGCGGCAGCTGTTGCTTCCTGGCGCCGGCAGTTGTTGTGGCTGCTAGGCGGTGTTTTGCCCCGTTTTTGACGGCAGGGCGACTTCTGCTTGGTGATCTTATTTTACGGGATCACAGGCATCTACTTCGTGGTCTTTGTGACGGGACCACAGACGTCTAGTTGGACTGGACTTGCATCCTTCTAGAAACTTGGCATAGTAGTATGGCAGGGGGGAAACGCTTGTTGGGGACAGCACCTGTTGATCCCACCACCGCCACCAAGTTGTAGCGGCGGACGCTACGACGGCTGAGGTGCTTGTAGTGTCCACGACATCCTTGGTTGACGAGTACTTCTTTGCATCAGGTTACGTGGTTATTACGACTTATTACGATAATAAACACAGCATGGGCTACAGTCCCAGCTTGGGGGATGGAGCGTCGGTGTCCTAATCTAGGCCTAACCTTAATGCTTCCGGTAATACACTGCCACCAACGGTGGATTAATTTAATTGCTTAACGAAGTATAAAGCTAAAATGGGCTACATAATAATTTACACTAGAAACAATTAACCTTACTAGGGAACGAACCTGAGGTTTAAAAACTCTTGGTTTTTATTTTAAAACATCAGAATGAAAAATAAACACTTTTAACATTTAAGTTCACTAGGTTCAGTCTTCACAAGTTTGCAAAAACAAATCAACAGAATTTACATTTAGTAATTTACAATAAACAAGAACAACGATGTTTGTTCTTGAACGCTCTTAATTTAGATTAGAAACAGTATTTTTTCCTTGGGTTCCTGTCCAGGAATACCCAGCAAGCTGAACCGCGTCCGCTAAGTTACAACTATATTTGACAACTGTAGTTTTCAAGTCGTCCCACGGTTATTTTTCCTCGCGAGGATCAAACCGTCCCTTTGTTTATATTTAAAAAATGAACAAAGTAAGAAACTAGCTTTTTAGAAAGAGATGCCTACTTTAACATTATGGTGGTAAAGACCAGCGATGCCGATAAGGCTTACCAACCATAAAGACTCCAAGCTAGAGGTTAATTTAATTTAGACTATAAATTTAGAATTGGGGGGTCCTAAAGATAAACTTCAAAAGTTAAACTAGTTACTTACAACCACTACCATTTTGCCCGGCATGGCAACCCCGGACGTGACATATCCACTCCCGACCGGCGTGACCCTTCTAGCTTGAGAGATCTGTGAGCTGTGCTGACTGAGCTGTAGAGGGAGGTCAACTGGGGCTTCTTATGCTGGAGCAGCGGATTTTCTGGACCAAGGCGCGGACGCCGAGGAGAGCTGCAGGGGTCTGATTGGCTGAGGGCCAGAAGAATAATGGAAAGTGGGAGGAGAAGTCGGTATGGCAAAGGGCTTTGGTGCAGAGCCGTTTGAAGGAGTAAGGACATGTAAAGATAGGCCTTGTTTGAGTTTTACTCAAGTGAACTTTGGGAAATAGGCCTTTACTTTGAAATATTGACTATGGAATAAATATTTACATGTTTGCACATCGTGAATAGGCTCTGGTTAAAGCTTAGTACTTAGGCTTGGGCAATACATAAAGTATTACTATTAAATTTTACAAGTTTTAACTGAAAACTGCAGTGTTATACACCACAACTAGTTTTGGCGAGGGGGGGGGGGTGGATTGAGGGTTTGAAGTTTTATGCACAGTGTGACTTTCGGATTGCTTGGGAACAGATCTTTTGTAACGGCGAACGCTACGACGGCTCAGGTGCTTGTAGCGCCTCCGGTTTCCTGGTTTGACACGGAGATTCCGCTTAACGTGTTGCTGTGATTATTGCGACTTTTACGGTATAAGCACAGCAAGGGCTACTGTCCCAGCATGGGGGATGGAGCGCAGAGTCCTAAATTAAAGGGGCCTAACCTTAATACTGCTGGTATTTCACTGCCACCAGCGATGGAAATTTAACCGTTTACAAAGAGCTAAACTAAAAATGGTTTACATATTTATTTACACTTAAACAGTTAATCGACTAGCAAACGAACTGAAGTTAAAAACTCCTGGTTTTTATTATAACAACAGGGAATGAAAAGCACACTTTACATTTAGTTTGCACGAAAGCTTTTGAAATAAACTTTTTTAAAAGCACAAAGTTTGAATTTACAACATGTAATTCGATTTCACAAGTTTTGACTAAAACGACGTTTGTGTTTCAGAATAAAATAATCAATTAATTTTTCGAATAGAAAAAGCAATACTGAACGCTCCGCAGACTCGTCCGCAAGATTGAACAGCCTCGGCTGGTTACAATCTATCAAACAGTATGTTTCAAACACGCTTGAAAGATCAACCGTTTCACAGTTTTGTTTCTAAGTGATAAAACATAGCCTTAAACCTCCCAGAGTTGCTGTTTCTAAGTCAACTCCTCAAATTATAAAAGCCTCGGCTACTTATAAAGTCCGTCTGGAATGAATAACCAATGAATCCCACACAAAGATCAAACCGTCAGTTATTTGAATTAATGTTTAAAACAAATAAGAAAGATGTTGGTTTTTAGTAAGAGGACCACTCTGACGTTATGGGGTGAGAAACCACCCCACCACCATAATATTCCCTAGCTAGAGAGAGTTTAAGTTACGTTTTTAAACTAAAATTTAGACTTGGGGGGGTCCTAAATTAAATTTTCAAAAGCTAACAACAAACATACGAACCACTGCCATTTTGCCCGGCATGGCATCCCACGGACATGGCGTCTCCACTCCCGACTGGCGTGACCCTTCTCTAGCTTGAGATCTGTGAGCTGTGCTAACTATGCATTCTGGGGCTGGGGTTTTATACACATTACCGGAAGTAGGCGGTCTGATTTGACCGATGGCCTCGAGAACAATGGAAAATGGGAGGAGAAGTCGGTTGAACAAAGGGACTGGGTGCAGAGCCGTTTGAAGGAGTAGGGACATGTAAACGGAAAAGACAGGCCTGTTTTGAGTTTTACTCAATTGAACATTGGGAAATAGGCCTTTTTTTAATTATTGGCTACGGATTCCATATTTACACGATTGCAACGTGATTTGGCTCTTGTTAAAGCTTATTACTTGGCTTTGGGTAATGCAGAAAGCATTACTATTAAATTAAACAAGCTTTAACTGTAAACTGCAGTGTTATACACCACAACTGGTTTTGGCTGGGGAGGGGGGCAAAAAGGGGGATTTGAAGTTTTTGCACAGTTTGACTTACGGAATTGTTTGGAAACAGATCTTTTCAAGAATTCTTTTAGTTTTAATAGTAGTTCAAGCTAGCAGTAGTATTTGGTTGGGTCCAGTCGGGCTGAGAGGAGAACTAAAATAAACATATATACACTGAAATTCGTGTCCGGTACAATGCCGATGTCTAATTGCTTGGACTAATGGCAGCGTTTCTGGGGGCAAAAGATTATTATAAAAGGCTAAATAAGTGAATAAATAGTTTAGCTTAGTTGTATGCTAAAACGCATAAAGTTAAATTGGAGGTTTGAACCTTAAAGTTAACGGACAATGTTTGATCTAAGTGGAAATTTTTCATAGTAGTTGCGATCGTTCAAACCCAATAAAAAATATCACACTTCAAAAATGGTTGTCAGTACATGGGCACATGGTTCAGTACCTTTCTCCTAAAATTCAACTAAGCTAGAGTTTGGGCTTTATGCCCGAAAAGAAGAGTGATAAAATCAAAATAAACAAATACAAGTTATAACAATGGCGGCCATGACGAAGTAGCGCTGCTGGTGGTTTTGTCCGATCTTCAAATGTCGATTTGATAATCTTCCTGGTGGAAAGTTCAAATTTGGGCTTCCTCAAGAGGCTTGTATTTGGGTAGGCTATCGATGGTGAAAATTTGGATCGATTTGGTTTATTATTTAAAAAACGGCTGGATATGTCTCGGCGAGGCATTTGTGTGCTCCAAGAAAAAAAATTTCAAATTTTCCGGAAAATGGGCGTTTTTCGGTGGCGCTCGTTTACACTTTTATAATTATCTTTTGGTTTTAATAGAAGAACAAGCTAGTAGTAACATTCGGATGGGTCCAGTCGGGTTTTTGTAGAGAATTAAAGCAAAACATATATACACAAAAATTTGTGTCCGGTGATTGCCGATGTCGAATTACGTCGGACTAATGGTAGCGTTTTGGGGGCAAAAGATTATTAATAAAATATGAAAGGGATAAATAGACTAGCTTAGTGAATGCTGTAACGCATTTAAGTTTAAGTCGAATAAATAACTTCAAAGTTAAAGGAGAGGTGACGATCGCTGTGGACATTTTTCATAGAAGTTGCAGCTGTTCAACATAATAAAAAATATCACACTTACAAAGTTGTATGTACGATTAAATACGAGGTTTAATACCTTCGTAGAGGAAGCCCCTCCTAATAAACACTAAGCTGATGTCTTTAGGCTTTTTGCCCTAAAATAAAAGTAATGAAAATCGAGAATACAAAGTACAAATTTACAATAATGGCGGCCATGAGGAAAGAGCACTGCGGTTGGTTTTGGATGATTTTCAATTGTTGATTGTGGATTGTGAATGAATTGTTGAATTTGGGCTTCCCCAAGAGGTTTGTATTATTACAGGCTATTAAATGGAAATGGTGAAGAGTTTGACCGATTCTGTCCATTATTAAAAAAACGGCGAGATTTACACAATCGAGGCATTTGGGCGCTCAAAGAAAAAAAAATTTCTCCTTTGGAAAAACGAGTATTTTTCGGCGGTCCACGTTTACAACCGATTCTGTCCATTATTAAGGAAACGGCGAAATTTACACAATCGAGGCATTTGGGCGCTCAGAGAAAATAAATTGTTCGTTTGCAAAACGAAGTGTTTTTTCGACGGTGTAACGGCGGACGCTACGACGGCTCAGGTGCTTGTAACGCCCCCGGTTTCCTGGTTTGACACGGAGATTCAGCTTAAGGTGTTGTGGTGGTTATTGCGACTTTTACGGCATAAGCACAGCATGGGGGATGGAGTGTCAGGTCCTAAATTAAAGGGGCCTAACCTTAATACTGCTGGTATTTCACTGCCACCACCGATGAAATTTAACCGTTTAACCGAAGTTAAAAACTCCTGGTTTTTATTATAACAACAGGGAATGAAAAGCACACTTTACATTTATTTAGTTTGCACGAAAGCTTTTGAAATAAACCTATTTAAAAACGTGTAATTCGGTTTCACAAGTTTTGACTAAAACGACGTTTGTGTTTCAGAATAAAACAATCAATTAATTTTTTGAATAGAAAAAGCAATACTGAACGCTCCGCAGAGACGTCCGCAAGATTGAACAGCCTCGATTGGTTACAATCTATCAAACAGTATGTTTCAAACACGCATGAAAGATCAACCGTTTCACAGTTTTGTTTCTTAGTGATAAAACAGAACCTTAAACCTCCCAGAGTTGCTGTTTCTAAGTCAACTCCTCAAATTATAAAAGCCTCGGCTATTTATAAAGTCCGTCTGGAGTGAATAACCAATGAATCCCACACAAAGATCAAACCGTCAGTTATTTGAATTAATTTTTAAAACAAATAAGAAAGAAGTTGGTTTTTATAAAGAGGACCACTCTGACGTTATGGGGTGAGAAACCTACGATGCCGCTACAGGCGTCACCACCATAATACTCCCTAGCTAGAGAGAGTTTAAGTTACGTTTTTAAACTAAAATTTAGACTTGGGGGGTCCTAAATTAAATTTTCAAAAGCTAACTACAAACATACGAACCACTGCCATTTTGCCCGGCATGGCATCCCACGGCCATGGCGTCTCCACTCCCGACTGGCGTGACCCTTCTCTAGCTTGAGATCTGTGAGCTGTGCTAACGAGGGATTCTGGGGCTGGGGTTATATACACATTACCGGAAGTTGGCGCGGACGCCGAGGATAGCTACGGGGGTCTGATTGGCCGAGGGCCTCGAGAACAATGGTAAGTGGGAGGAGAAGTCGGTTGAACAAAGGGACTGGGTGCAGAGCCGTTTAAAGGAGTAGGGACATGTAAACGGAAAAGACAGGCCTTGTTTGAGTTTTACTCAATTGAACATTGGGAAATAGGCCTTTACTTTGAATTATTGGCTACGGATTGAATATTTACATGTTTGTAACGTGAATGGGCTCTTGTTAAAGCTTGATACGTGGCTTTGGTTAATGCAGAAAGCATTACTATTAAATTTACAAGCTTTAACTGAAAACTGCAGTGTTACACACCACAACTAGTTTTTGCTGGGGGGGGGGGGGGGAATTAAGGGATTCGAAGTTTTTGCACAGTTTGACCTACGGAATTGTTTGGAACAGAGCTTTTTAAGAATTATTTTAGTTTTAATAGTAGTATAAGCTAGCAGTAGCATTTGGTTGGGTCCAGTCGGGCTGAGAGGAGAACTAAAACAAACATATATACACTAAAATTCATGTCCGGTAGAATGCCGATGTCTTAACTACTTGGAGTAATGGCAGCGTTTCTGGGGGCAAAAGATTATTATAAAAAGGCTAAATAAATAAATAAATAGTCTAGCTTAGTTGTATGCTAAAACGCATGAAGTTAATTTGGAGGTTTAACATTAAAGTTAAAGGACTATGTTTGATCTAAGTGGAATTTTTTCATAGTAATTGCGATCGTTCAAACACAATAAAAAATATCACACATCAAATTGTTGTCTGTAAAATCCTCGAGGTTCAGTACCTTCGCAGAGGACGCTCCTCCTAAAATTCAACTAAGCTAGTGTCTGTGGGCTTTATGCCCGAAAATAAGAGGTATAAAATCAAATACAAAAATACAGATTTCAACAATGGCGGCCATGATGAAGTAGCGCTGTTAGTGGTTTTGGTTGATCTTCAACTGTAGATTTGAGAGTCTTTCAGATGGAAAGTCCGGATTTGGGCTTCCCCAAGAGTCTTGTATTTGGACAGGCTATTGAATGTCGAAGAGTTTTGGAAAACAGGCATTTTTCGGTGGCGCTCGTTTACAACGTTCAGCCTTTAGAATGTAAACTACGCCGAATTTTATTGTAACTACCAGTTGAATCAATTTTAAATTTATTCAAAGCCAAGTAAACTAAAAGTGTATTTACATTGTGAATACCAAGAGTGATTTTTAATAATAACCAAACCCAAACCAAGCTTCATTTGAACTTTTGCTTACTTGTCCGATTTACCTGTTTAGGTTATATAGCCTAGTTAAATTGTACTATCCATTCTGGTGGCAGTGAAATTACCGTAGCTAAACTTTAATCATACTGCTTGCATGGGCCGGGACTCTAGGAGTCCTCAATAGGCCTTACAACAGCTTTGAACTAAAAGTAACTTAAAAACAACGGTCAAGTGAGACTGCAACTGACCACAACTAGCAGCGTCTACCCGTGCACCACAGGGGAATAGCCGCTGCTACACTAACTCTTTGTATAATACAGCTCCAGTGATAATAAATAGGAGCCGCTGAACTCATTTTAGTCGCTGGCGAGCGTTCATAAGCTTAAACTCTGCACCTTTTTGAAATATTGATGTAAGTACTGTGTTAAAAAGGTGATTTATGCTAATTTTAATTAAATCATGAAGTACAAGTGATATAGTTTGCGATTACATTGCTTCATTATATCTGTGATTGGCTAGATATTCCCCAAAAAATCCAGTGATTGGTATAACCTTACCACAGCCGATGTGCCGGTGTCATGAGCTAAAACAACGTGCCTAATGTCCATGATCAAACTTGGTTTCTATCCTGATCTGCATTTTGCAGATATTGGCAAAATCGTAGTAATGTGTTTTGAAATGTTTTCAGATAACGGTGTATTTGGGCAAACGCGACTTTGTGGATCATATTTCTCACGTGGACCCCATAGGTAAGGCTTTAATAATATATACTTAATTTACTTAGATAAAACAGCACTTATTATTGCTTTTACATTTTGTCAATGCCAACGTTAAAGGTTAGGTTAATCTTAATCTTGTAGGTTTATAAATTGCCTACAATATCCTCACAATCTATCTAGGGGTCAGGTTACATTACAATTTGGTCTTCGTATCGTGTTTTGCCTTTTTATATGGCAAAACCCGGTCCCGAAATTGCAGAATGCTGGTGCACATGTTCCGGATGTAAGCTGCTACTTGTACTTGATGCGTATTGAGGGGAAAGCTTCCTTTATCAATTACTTCTACGTGGCAGCCTTGTCTTTGTGTATTGCCGAGAAGCCAAGTGCCACAACACTAGTGTATCTGGGAATTTTAGGTGGAAAAGTTATTGAGTGTATACCGCAATCGTCCACCTTTTGCAGGCACACAAACACTGCCAGCTACAAACTAGGGAGACATGATACAACAGAATTAATTCAAATTTTCCATCTACAGCATCAGTTCGATGACGGCGGAGATTTCTCCAACAAGAGGTAAGACCTTGTATGAGCTCACTGATGACAAGTTTGATGAGCCCTTGGTGGGCTGAGACTTAGGTAGCCTGGCGATACGGGGTCATTTTTGCTGTTTGCAGGTGGTTTAGTATAAGGTTCCTGTCGAATTGACCGCACAAGCACATCATGGAAGGGGAGCGCACCTCAGTCTGCCATCTCAAGGGATGAGATTCTACCTTTTTTAGGCGGATTTCCTCTTTTTTTGATCCTTGAGCTTTATTTTTGAGCTTTGAACCACCTTAAAATACATGAAAATGCTCAAAAAACCTATAATTTAACCTGTTTGGTTGCCTTTTCCTCTTTTTACACTCGGTGTGACTTTCATCCCTGCATCTCAACTATGAAAAGAAAGATTTGAGTGCCAGTTGTTTAGGGTATCGAGTACAGGTGGTACTTCTTCCTCCGGTGTTGCTGCTAAGGGGACATTCAATGGCCTGGAGGAACCTACCCCAACTAAGGCACCAAACAAGGCGTTATACCATGATAGGATACCGTTACTGACTTTGGTATCTTAGGCTGACAGTCATCCGACAGACTCCATACTTTCCAGCCGAGTCCTACTTCAACGTAAGCTCACTCCTTCCGACTGAACTGTCTGCCTTTCCAGTCACCTTCTTCCACGATGACTCGGTCGCTCTAACCTCTCCATCATCAAGTATCAATTAGGGTCGCCACCTTGACCAACAGTCTCTTGGGACACTTCTCTGTGCCTCTCTTCCACACTACCATATGGTGCAGGTTGTTCTTCGTTTTCCCGTGCTTAACCTGGTACCTTCCTCTCCAGTTCACACGTTCAGCCAGTGTTCCGCCGTTGTGATCTTTCAAGTAAGCCTCAGTGTGTTTCACAACAATGGATACTTCGACTTCGACTCTGACTGATGATAGTTCCTTTTCTAATTCTCACGCTCGGCAGCTACTTCGGCTCCTGTTTTCGGTCACACCGGCCCCTTTCTGGACCCTGTCCTATGTTCGTCAGGCGCCATGAGCCATTTGGATCCACATCCATGTTGTCAGTTTCACCACACAAGCGTACATGTGATTGGTACATGTGATTCGTCTTTCTGAAGACGAATGGAGGGATATTCTTCGTCACCATGGGAAGTCACGTCAATGCACAATTCTACGAGCCAACACACGTGCCCTTTCATCTACCAATCCTGGTTCTTCAGCGGTCCTTTCTGGTTCCAGCTCAAAGAATCTTCGCCAAGTCAAGAAATCCTCGTCAGAGTCTATGTCTGTTCCAGCATCTCTGGTCGTCCCCCCTCCAGTGAAAGACAGTGCTTCTCGACGGTCGCCTCCATCCACATCTTGACACAAAGTCAAGTCCACATTTGGAATGCAGATGAAGAACAAGTCTTCTTCCACAAGTGCACTAAACCGCGTCGTTCATTAGCCTTCTCGCCCATTCCCCTGCGGTTAGTCATCCCGTCATCTAATATCCTCATGAAGAAGTTCATGAAACTCTTAGTCTATCTTCCCACCCCATCTCGGAGGGAACAACACTGTTCACAGTTGTAACGGCGGACGCTACGACGGCTGAGGTGCTTGTTTCCTTGGTTGACACGGAGTTTCAGTTTGAGGTTTTGCGGTGATTATATCGACTTTTACAGCATAAGCACAGCTTGGGCTACTGTCCCAGCATGGGGAATGAAGCGTCGGTGTCCTAATTAAAGGGGCCTAAACTTAACACTACTGGTAATCACTGCCACCAACGGTGGAATTTCGTTAACTGTTTAAAGGGGGTAAAGGCTAAAAATGGGCTACATATTTATCTTACACTTAAACGATTAATCATTAGCAAACGAACTGAAGTTTAAAACTCCTTGTTTTATTATAACATCAGAAAATGGGAAAAGAACACTTTACATTTAAGTTTGCTAGAAAAGCTTTTGAATAAATTATTAAAAGCAACAACGCTTGAATTTACAGCAAGTAATTCTCAATCTGACAAAACGACAACTGTTGTTTTGAATAAACTAAAATTTTCCGAATAGAAAAAGTAAATACCGAGTGCTCGCTTGAGACACCCGCAAGACTGAACGGCGTCCTCTAGTTACAATCTATCAAACAGTATGTTTCAGTCACGCATGAAGATCAACCGTTTCACAGTTATGTTTCTAAAGTGCTTTAAACAAAAGATCAACCTCTCAGAGTTTCTGTTGCTAAGACAACTCCTCAAATTATTAAAGCGTCAACTTGATTATAAAGTACGCATGAAATTATTTGAAAAATAAAAAGTGCTCAAACTGAGCGCCGACGGATGCAATTCAAGTCGCTGTAAAGAAACCCTGTTCTTCACTAGATTTGAGAGGCAACCTCGCCTCAAACCATCAAAAACCCGAGGGTAAAATTTAGTTTACGGCAACGAACACTTATTTTTAATTTTGCGCTCCAGCGCTAAAAAGACCTCGGTCTTTGGATCACTATAACTCCGTGAAAAATGGACCAAATCGTTTCAACTTGAAAGCCCTTAATAGCCACAAACTTCCTGAAAAGTAAAAACCGCCACCGCAACTAGTAATTTAAAGGTCAAAACCATCTTGATGTCGGCGAGGCTACAAGCACCTCTACAGTCGTAGCTTCGGCCGTTACGTCGCCATTTTCCCAAAAACAACTTGTAAATATTCAGTTGTACCTCGAATTTGTAGCGGCGCTTACAGGGCCTGAGGTGCCTACTGTCTATAGCACCGACAATCTGGCGTACTTGTGGTTACTTTAGATAAGGTCATAAGTGGCGGTTTTTACTTTCACGTAAAAACAGCATAGCGTGTCTACTGCACAGTTAGGAGAAGAGCGTCAGCGTCCTACCTAAGTTATGAAGACCTATCTAATCATGGTTCACTGCCACCACGATGGGTAAATTAATCTAATTTGCCTACTTCGGAGTTAGAATAAAAATTGATTTGTAATTAAAATAACCCTTGCAAATTAAATTGGACTAAAAGTCAAAATTGTTGTTCAAAACAACCTTCTTTTCTGTTTTAATAAAACAAGACAAGATTTATACACACGAGGTAACTAGTTGGTTACAAAAAAAAATAGAACTGGGGCTTTACAATTAAAAGCACGAGATTTACAAATAAATCGACAAAATGAACAATTCAAGTTCACAACAAAATTTGGACTAGAAAAAGTCGGTTTGAGTTATCGCAACTCTCTAAGTTATAAACATGACCCTTGCAGAATGTAAAATAGTCTTTGAAAGCTCTAAAGTCAACTCTTGCACTAAAGTCAATCAATCAATCACACTGAATCAAGATTAGTGTTACAAGGAAAACTACCTTTTTGAAAACTGCTGCTTCAACAATAACGCATGCTAGATCTCGGTGACCTTAGATTATTTAATGAACAGAGTTCATAAACAAAGAAAAAAAAGCCGGTTTTTAGGAAGGGGACCTTAAACCCTTAAATCATGGGTGCCCTAAACCAAAATGCCGATTGCGTTTGGCTACCCACAAATTCCTTCAAATGCTAGAAGTTAAGTTTATATTTTAAGACTAAAAATATAGAAATTCTGTTCTAAAAATTAAATTCTAATAAACTAGTTACCCTTGAACCACTACCTTGCCCGGCATG
>JAHWFP010112248.1:264-12392 GCA_023313725.1 Lithobius niger
GCATTGTTTCTAGTACAGTTGCATTGTTTCTAGTACAGTTGCATTGTATCTAGTACAGTTGCATTGCCTCCGTAACAGTCGGTAAGAAAAGTTGAAGAGCACCATGAACCTTTCGAAAATGTTGTTGTTTATTTATATTAACAGGTGGTAATACCATGCCTATGAATCTGTATAATAATGGTATTCTAGCAGTAGGAAGCTCTTATCCATCAATCCATCTTTAGTTTCATTTTGATGCTGGCATAACGAGATACCCGCCCCACAGAATTACTCGGTAGCTGTGGCTGACAACATGTTAAGGCCAATGTTAACAGCAACAGCTGTTGAGAACATCTTTGCTTTGAAGGGCAGACAACAGTGTTTGTTTGAAACATTCCACAGATGGCATTTCCCATATTTGTTGATATCTGTGTAACATTATGTTGCATAGCCCAACATGAAATAATTTGACAAGTCTTTCTTTCATGTTAGTATATGGCAAGTGGTTTTTTTTTTCACATTGGTAGTTTTTCTTTCATGTTTCATACTGCTCAACTTCAGTAATTGTGAAATGGATATGGATGTGTGTTGTTCTGCATTAACTGAATGCTTTTAAATGTTAGTTCCAATTAATATTCTAACTAGCAACCAAAAATGTAGCAAACAGGATTTTTGGCAGTCCTTACTGAATGTTTCATTAATTTTGTTATTAATGGAATATGGGGAAACGTAGAGCAGAACGTTCGTGTTTTATCTGTTTTTACCTTGTGACCAAGGCTAGGAAAAAGGATCTCTGGCCAAAAATTAAAGAGGTTTTTATGTCTATTCTTGCGGGAGAACTCACTTGGCAGGGGTCCACTTTTCGTCCACAATTTAATTCTCAAACAACATCCATTGCTGAAATATAAGAGTGTGAAAACATGAAAGAAAAACTACCAACTCCAAAGAGTGTTACAGCCACACGTTAGAAATATACTTACATGACAAGTGTTGCAAATCTCTGTGTTAGAGATATGAGCAGATATGGAAATGTCATCTGTGGAATGTTTCAAACACTGTTGTCTGCCCTTCAAATATACGTAAAGGTGTTTTCACAACTGACGCTGAAGGTAACATTTACCCTTAACGTATCCTCTGCAGAGACTTTCGCAGTAGTGTTACCAGAAGCTCTTCATGGATGTTGGATGAAACGGACTTAGTGTTCGGGGAGAATTATGATAAGTTGCGAATTCAAAAATCAGACGTGATTCAGTTTTAGAATAGTGGTTTATTGTGGACTTCCCTGAATTGCAGAGATAGGTGACTATGAAGTAGGATATAGAACGTAGGGTTAAAATGCACTGTGGATGATATGAATAGTTTAAAGCTGGGTTAAAAACGATTGGTATGATAAGAATTGGCTAGGTATAAGGATATGGTGCAGTTTACTGCATTATGCAGGCAATTGGAAGTTCACAGGGTTGAATTTATAATGGTAGTGGAACAGTTGGAGCTAGGGCTAAAAAGTATTCAAATTGGAAATGGCCAAGGGAGGGATGAATATGGAAACGGGAGGAGCAAAGCGAAAAATCAACAAGCCACGTGGGTCTGTAATCGGTTTACATGTCAGATTTGAGGTATGAAATTCGACAGTGTATGTTTCAATAACGGTACGCACTTTAAGTGCGAGCTAATCGCAATGCAAAGTCTTCGGCTTGGCAGATGTGGACGTATGGTTGGGAGAAGGTGGAGGTGATGTCACGGTCATTGCTGAGATCTTGGTGCCAAAATGGCCAAGTTGAAATTGACGTCACTACACCTCAACTACAGAAACTTGACTCATTCTGCGAAACGGGTCACCTCGTTATTCCAGCACCCAAATAAAGCTAATGATGGAAATGGGCTTCCCACTCCTACAATCATTTTACACAGATGCTAAACCAGCATCACATGCATCGTATTACTACCTGGATTATAACTCGCCTAATATAAACAAACAAATTCAGTTTACGGCATTTTCCAAAGATAACAAGGTGCTCTTCAACTATTGATACCAACTGTAACGGAGGAATAATGTCACATAGGGGCTCTAGCGTTGCTATAGTTTGGAATTTGTGATTAGTTGCTATGGCGACGCTATAGGGGCTACACGATGCGTTTTTACACAAACATTTGTTGAAATGTAGTAACGACGTGTCGACGAAGAAAATGAAAAGGATGTCGATTTTCGTCAAGAACAATTGTCTTTTTTTTCGGATCAACGATTAGAATTTATGAGCCAAAAACTGGTATTCCTGGTAGCCATTTTGAATTTATGACATCACCGTAAGAAATTCAGCTTGTTTCTATAGCTTGTTTTGTATATTAAAACATTCACTTATGACAATTTGTACGTTTGCGTCACTAAGTGCACGATAGCTCTTATTTTAGAAGCTAAGCTACCCAACTATAGTTTGTTCCACATTATGTTTGCAGAAAACTGACTGCATGACGCCACGTTTCCTTGCACTACGAGTACAAAAACGTGTGATATTACAGTTGTAGACACTACACAGTTACTATTAAAGTCTACAAGTGGGATATTTAGATGTCTTTTGCACTCGTAGTGGAAGGAAACGTGGCGTCATATAGTCAGTTTTCTGCAACCATAATGCGGAACGAACTATAATAGGGTAAACAAACCAATTGCTCACTCAAGTTAAGCTGCGTGGTACCGTAAACAATCATTATTTTGCCATTAAACGGGACGGATAGCCAAATGGGCTCAGGTTCGCATCCGTATTTATTAACTATTTTGCCAGACACGTAGAACGAGTGCGGAACTAACTTTAAACCGGCATGGTGGAATGCAATGAAAAAAATCCTATAAAAGACTACTGTGTATGAGAACAATTATTTTTATTTGCAGCAGAAGTGGCACCGTGGGCTAAACTGGCTGCAAGGTCAGGCACGAAGATTTGGGATTAATATTTTAGCCAGCTAACATTTCATTGAATGGAGGGGAAAGAAGGAAGGAAGGAAACAGGCCAGTGACCCGAATGATGAAGGGAAAAGAAGGCTACAGCTATCTGCTCAGGTCGATTAGAAAATAATAGCTCTGCATTCCTCACATTCCTCTCTCTCTACCCGCTCAAGGTAAATAACGATGCACTAATGATTAAGATAAGTTTATCGCTATTTTTTTCCCTTTGCCGTTTTCATCAATGTGAGGAATCGCCTACGAGCAACACTTTTTTTGGGGTTTTACTTTGCGTCTGGGTACCGTTATGACTGTTGGGCATCCAATGGTAATCGGGAAAAAAAGCGCCCCCAGGGAAAGAATAAACCCGGAGAAAAATACCCCTTGGAAAATATACAAGGGCTGAAATACGTCTAAACTGTATTTCGACCATTATCACAGACTCCCGAGAGGGCAGTGGCAACTTTTAGTAAAAGGGCACGGTAAGTTATAGTGAACATTTTCTCTGGAGGATTTTTTAAACACCTTTTTAGGCCTCCCCCCCCCCCCTCCTTTTTAGGGCTTTAGGCCTTTGGGCTCTTTCTCGTGTACCACCGCCAGCATCACATCCGCACAAAAAGGCCTTTGTTTTTTATAAAAAGGGCAGGGGCAATGCTCCCCTTCCTCCTTTTTGGACGAATGTCTAAAAAGAAATGCGTTCAAAATTAGTAGCTCCTTCTCCAAGATGAATGCCACCTTGAAGGAATTTGTGATTAGTTTCGGTTTCTATTATGTTATGTTTTCTTTCCGTAAAACTAGCACCATGCTCGACTTAAATTGAAAAGATCATTCCAGAAAAATAACCATCAAGCTTTTACAAATTGTAAAATTGCAAATCGAAATTACTTCGGAATCGTTAAGCAGAAAGAAAAATTCTCACTCCGAATACCACTCGTGCTTTGACGAAATACGTAATTTTTGCGTTTTAGCCCTCAACTCCTTCGGAGCAAATTTCCGTCAACCTTCGGTCTCGGGAAATTAATCCTGGAAGTGAGTTTCGTGCTAAGTAAAACGTACAAGTGATGTATTTCGTAGAAATACTACGCTATCAATTTTGGATGAAGTTCTAAAATTTTTCTGACGTCGAAAGTGGGTACGTTTAATTACGTACACAACAAGCCGTTTCAGGGGTATGCAGCAATCCGTTTTTAAGTGTTGGTTGTGCATGAAAGCATCGTACAACGCTTAATGCTTTTCAATACGAAAAACCGTTGATACGGCACAATTACTTTGGGTCATGTTCACTACAAAATAACTTGCAGTCAAAAACGCACCACCAAAAATTGTTTAAGTCACCAGCAATACCTTGCAAAACCTTTGCAAACCTTGAGAAACTAGCGAACTTTCGGCAACCTTTCTAGTTGCTTCTTCAGGCTACAGCCAAAGAGACCCTTTAAACTGCTAACGGACTTTTTGGCAATCCAACTTCTAAAGTGGGGTAAAATTTTAATGCCGAAAAGTCCGTTAGAGAGTAGAAGTGTGAAGTCTCTTTGGCTGTAGCCTGAAGAAGTCAACTAGAAAGGTTGCCGAAAATTCGCAAGGTTTGCAAAGTTTTTGCAAGGTTTAGCTGGTGACTTGAACAATTTTTGGTGGTGCGTTTTTGACTATAAGTTTTTCAATTTCTAAGCTCCTACCATTATCGGAAGTTTCCCGGTTCGAATCCCCGGGTTTGCTAATTGCTGTCCTTCTGACTTTAAAACAGGGTTCGCACAAGCTCACACACAAAAAATTAAAGCACTTTCAAGAACTTTTTCCAAAACTAATATATTTTTTCAAGGATACCAATAAATTTGTTCGAAGACCTTTATTAATCAACACATTTTCCAAATAAGAATGCTCAGTTTCAAATAGGGTTTAGTTTTAATGGTGAAGAACCAACACCATCTCACCAAACTGGTCATGTTTTAATTATACGCGGGAAAAAAGACGATGGAAGGAAAAAAAAAAACATTTTTTCCTTCGGCTTTTCTACTTGCTGTCCTTCCGACCCCCCCGTAGATTCAACAGTAACATTAAGAAACAACTGAGGAAAATTGTAGAGTAACAAAATAATAAAAAAAAATAAACTTTACGACATTTTAAAACAAATTGCAAGTCTGTCTTTATCTTGCTCACAGCTAGGACATTATTTTCAACTACGACAAACAAAAATCAAATTCAAGGACTTTAAGGATGTAGTTAAAAATATCAAAGAATTCAAGGACTTCAAGCACCTTGTGCGAACGGTAAGCGGAAAAAATATCCCCGGAATAAATATCCCCGAAAAAAATAAAACATGAATTTGGGGCAACATTAAAACACCTTCTTTGTGAGTATCTAGTCGCAATTTATACCATTGTAATGTAGTAAAAAGTAGTAATTAGTGAGCTAGTCCATTAAGTAATATTCAACAACTTCCCCGCCCCTACACCCCTTAAAGTGGCACTATCACAGATTTTAAGTAGGTAAAATCTGGCAACATTTAGTGCTGTCTAGCACTATCTAGCACTTGACTGCATCAAGCGGAGGAATGCACTACGGCATTTCTTTTAAAGAAACAGACAAGCCACGACCTCCTTAATTACGGAGTGAAAATTTGGTACGTCCTTGTGCACCTGGGAGCGTACTGTACACGTTAACAATATCGCTGCCGCTAGATGGTGCCACGGTATTTTCGTTCCCTTTTCAATCGGTGATAGTGCCACTTTAATGTCGTCCATTCAACGGTGGTATTCTGGTAGGGTAGTCCGTGAAATGCATGCTGCGATAGGGGTATCCATAAATCGTGCTATGGTATAGGAGACCACAGAATTAAATCGTATACGACCCATAAAAAAACATTATGACTGCAGGGGATATTTTTTCCTAGATTCGTGCGAACCCACCAGTAATCTTCAAAACTGAGCCAGTTCATCCGTAATTGCTCTACTTAGGGTTCTAGACTTATCAAAATGAACAAAAAAAAAGGGGGGGGGGCCCTACCCTAATAAAAATCTTCCCTACAAAAACCAACTGCTAGTGGTGATTTCCCAGACATCTGCACCAAAACTTCCCCTGACAGCGTTGTACCAATTACCTCCACAAAGGATACACGAATGTAAAAGAGTTCATTTGGTGAAACGTATAATTTTCACGTAAAAGGTAAAACCTTACTATGAAGGACGGTTTTATTATTTGATTTACAAAATGTTCTAGCTCATGGCCGGTCTCAAATCTGTAAGGCACGTGACCTCTATAGTAGGCACTGAATGAATGACAACTGGAAACTTTTAACGACCTTGCTTTGATTGTCACGTTCATTCAATATTGACTTGCGCCAGATTAACACAAAATCAAATATTAACGTTTATACGAAAACACGCACAAGAACAACAAGAGCTTATCTACAGACTACATCTCCAAGATAAAATTCCACCACTAGGCCACGTTTTGTAATCCTTCACACTTACAATAGCAAAAATGATAGTACTCACAAAATGCGTGGAATATAATAGAAATTGCAAAAATCTCCAATGTAAAAGTTGCGAAAAAATAAATAAATAAAAGCATTGCGCAATGGTATGTAGGGAATGTGTTGAGCAGTTTCCTGCTATCGGCATGTGCTATGCTCGTTTCGCTTGACCTCAATCCATCGATACCGTTGACAATAACACAACTTTTACGTGATAATTCCAGTAATTTAAAATCATAAATTTGTTTATTTTTTTCTTTCCTTTTCCTATCCACCAGCTTTGTAAAGCAAGCTTTCCCTACTAAATTTTAAGTGGAAAAATCTTCTGAGAGAAATTGAGTAGTATTGCCCTCAATACACATAAATTTGATTCTCTTTGCACGAGGCTCGCGAAGAACTGTGTTGGGAATAATGAATTATTTATACGGACAACAGTTAAATCTCATCGACTTGGCGGGGACGTAACCAGATTTTATCCACCATTAGACCAATCTGTTTGTCTGCTGCATGATGGGTCCTTTTATTTTTTAATTATTATATATATTTTTTGGTGCCTGAAAGCAAACGCTCAACACCTACACGAAATTAAACGAAACGGCAGTTGAATATGTTGAGGAAAGACTAAGATTGCCACTTTAAGATGGCTATCCACCATTTAAACAGAGGTAGTCACTGGCGTGCACATGGGAAGGGAAGTGGGGGGGATTACCCATGCCCTTTTTGGAAAAATGCCCTTTTTTTTGCCTTTTTGGGGAGAAACATGCCGTATTTTGCATTTCTGCACTGAAAAATACCAGTTGCAACGAGGAGAAATTGCCTAGAGCCATAAAAAGTGCAAAAAGAAAGCCAGGAAGCCCAAGAAAGGGGCCCAAAATGGTAAAAAAAATGAGTGACAAGCAAAAAAAAAAAAGGCCCCCGAAAAATGAAGCCTCAGCGTGCCCTTTTACTGAAATTTGCCCCTGCGCTCTCGGATGTCTGTGCACGCTACTGGCGATAGTAGTTACAAAAACAAATAAGTAAGGGGGGGGGGGGTGGAAACGTCTAATCAATGAGTACAAAAACCTCTGGTTGACTTGCAACAACAACGTATAGGTGGAACATTTCGAAAATATTATTGGCATTTTAACAACTGGGGATAAAATCTATAGCTTTGCCGAAACAATCCAACTTAACTCAGGAACGGCCTTTGGCAACATAACAAGATGACTCATACAAGGATCTTTTGTTCTTTTCACTTTTAACCGCCAGCTTTTGTATTCAATACTGTTACAGCAGCTGTGTACATTAAATAACGGCCACTTGCCAACCAACTTTAGTTGTTCACGTGGGAGTAGAATCCTGTGACTCGTATTCAACATGCCATAAAATTGAACTAATAGTAGCCTAATATCTACATCTATATAATAAATTACAGTAAGCTACGGCAGCAGAGCTCATCGCCAACTTCCAGTTTGCAACAATTGACGTGCATAAGAACAGTGCATTGCCAACAATTCGGTGCACGAGATATCATTACTACCTTGCAATGGACGAGCGCAAAGTAACGTCGTCAGCCATCGACAATTTAATCCCTTGTTGAGAATCAAAATGAGACGACTCGGGTTCCAGTTTAAAACAATCATATCAAAAACCAAAACTGGTAAAAGGAGCCGCCAAGTTCCGAATGGTTCGGCCCTTCAAAGGAGTGATATCAACACACCAAAACATTCACCAAGTTAATCGCACCGCTTAATAGTTCGAAGCTAAACATTGCTATACTTTCGGTAGCAATGTTCAACTTTTCATTTAACGTCCAAAGTATTATTCGGTACAATAAGTTGGCGAATTTTTTGGTGTGTTGATATATCAGCCCTTTTTTAAAAATTGTGTGGTAGACTCAACTCCACTACCGTGCAGATGTGTAATAAAGTGCCACGCCAACAAGAAATTGGTTTTCAAAACTTTGCTGCTACCTTTTGCCTAGAGGCCGAATCATTCTCAACTTAGTCACCTCGTTATAGGTTTTTAGTTTGGTTTTAATTTTGTTGCAATTTGTTTTATTTAGTTAGTTTTGGTGTGTTGATATCAATCCTTTGAAGAGACACCATTTTTAACTAGGTGGCCTCTGTACGGGTTTTTGGCTTTGTTTATTTTGCTTTGTTTTTACAGTTTGTTTATCTTTCGTGAATTGGACGTGAATACAATTTCTCTGGCAATGTTCTTTAGATTTATCGTGCTACACTAGTGTGTGTCTAGGCATGCACGTTCGTATACACGTTGTCATTGTCTGAACTTTGGCCGTCCAATGAGAGACGATGCCGACAATACTAACAATGGTTACAACAATATTTTCGTACTTACGCGCCCTCCCAAGCCATCCCCGTTACACCCCCAGGCTCCAAACCATAAATGGTACGCAGTTCGTATTGTACTGCAGCCATTCGTCCGATTTCATAGCTGGAAGCCTTCCCGTTATCTCGGTATTAGATGAATAATCACCATATGGAAATTAACATGGCGGTGAGTGGACTAGAAATAGCTAGCTAGTTACACATTTGCAACGTTATTGAGGGTCAGATTTTGCATTGAAAGCAGCTTATCAGGCAATCCTACACGAGTTCATTTTTGTCAGGTGGGTCATTGCTCTCGATTTCAACATAGTTTAAGCTTTTGTACCGCATTATTATTTTTCCTCAAGTTGCTGAAATGTGCCCAACTATACTTCAGGATATAAGACACTGACGCTATGGCGTCGCGCTACAATGGTTTACAAACGCGACAATTGTATTGATGTGATGTTTGTTGCCTAACTTGGCACGACACACTAGTGTGTGTCTAAAACTACGCAGAACAAATGACTTAATTTCTTAAATGCGGGCTTTGTGACCTCATCTGAATTGTTTCAAAACAGAAACCAACAATTAGCACTTCATTCCATCTACATTATTTTCTGCAACCATGAAAAACCAACTGTGAGGAGATGGAAAATAAGCCACAAATTTTAGCACGGAGCGACATCTGTAGTCGCAACTGGAAAGCTATAGTGACATAACAAGGGCAGTTGCGATGTTAAGTTAAAGTGCGAGCACGGACTTTGCAACTGCGGCTTTGAAACAACTGGCCTTACTTAACTTAAAAGTATTAAAATCAACGAGTTGGGATTACGTGATGGAATCGGGAGAAAGGGAAGCACTAAAACATCAAACTCTGTATCCATTTGGCCCACAATGCAATGCACGGGCTCCAGCTCATTTATAAGTTAGCACAAGCAACAAATCACTCTTATCCTAATTCTATAAATATTAGGGTATAAGTTATGTTTCCTATATATGCGTTCACATGCTATAAACGGCCACCGGACATGAAACCATGGAAATTGATTATCTACGACTGCTATTGCCAATGTCAGCCTGGTCCATTGGATATTATAAGTATTATAAGACAACCCATCCCAAAATATTCATTGTTACCATGGAAGCTATAGTATGTTGTTAACTCTACCGTTCAAGAAAGAGCTCCAACAAAACCAGTAGAGACAAATAGAGTGTGCTGCGGCTTCCACAGGAACCTTCTCCATATGATAGGGGACATCTTTAAGTCCGAAATGACCGGGATGTATGGTATACTTGTATCTGAAATGCTCAGTTATTTAATTCGTTACTGGTAGCTCTCCTCCCCTGAGAAGCATCAGTGTGATCACGTATACTAAAAAGACCAATTAGACTACCAGTAAGGTCGGAGATTTATTCCACGACCAATAATAATTGAGAGAGTATACAGTTGATCTTTGCAGAAGAAGCTTCGATAAGATTCAGCCGAAAAAACCCCCATTTTTTATAAGAATTCAGCTGGCCGATCTCCAAATAAACAAACACTAACGCAAAAACGATACTTAAAAAGTCATTATTTTAAAATTGTGTCATTGTTCGACGACTCTACTAAAGTTAAGCGCCAATTTTTTTTAAATCAAAATTCATGTTTTTTGGGCACTGCTATAATTATTAGGTGTCACAAAGTAGCCAATAACGAAGTGCAAGCAACAATTTGGGTGTGGGCTCATACACGGTCGAAACAATCGAATAGCAAGAACTTAAAAAACTTTCCAATATTTTACTGCATTAGTTAATACTGTGCGTTTCTTTCACTATAAAATTGAAAACATGATGCCAAAAGGGGACTCACTCCACCTCACAAGATTTCTACGCATGACAGACATTTAAAGACATATGTAGGCCATGTAGTTCGAAACAAATTAGTCTGCCTTGTCATTTCTGTCACTAGTAACACCATTTATCATAACAGTTTGGAGCCACTTTCATTTCGGCTTCCTTTCACAAATTCTCCATACTAAGAAATAGGCCTGCAGGTCATTAACACTACATTCTAGACAGGAGAACGCTTTCACTCCTTAGCTTTGGCCAATAGCTCCTTCTCCACTCCGAACAACTTTCATTCTGACAAAGCACCAACCTATTGTTCTCCTTTCCCTTCATTTGCCTATCAATTTTGTATTAACACTAAAACGGAAGTAAAAGCAGCGTCGTGACTTAGCAAAAATAAACTCTTTAAAAGTTAAAAGACTTAATAAAGTGGAAATTATGGTGATTGCCTCTTGCAGACATCGGAAGACGATATAAAAATCAAGAGAAGAGACATAACAGTGGAACACCCAGGCACCATTTATACAGCAAGCACGATTGAACGTGGATTGGATTTTCAGAACCGTTTTCGGAATACGAAATCTAACCGTAAAGTGAGAACAAAATGTGGTGACCAAATTCTGATTATAACCGTGTTAATGTTCTGCTGCTGTTTAGTGCTTACAGGCAGAAAAACAGGAACATCTGGTCCCCGTATTGGTCTATACGGTTAACACTTAGTAAGCGGCGAGAGTGAAGGCACTGCACCAAACCAATTTTAAAATGCAATGCATCAATTTAATTGGGTTAATCTTGCCAGCCTTTTCTAGGTGGAAAGATACCATGCCTTTTAAAGGACAATCCATTTTGTCAACTTGGCAGCACTTCTTATAGCATTTTGCTAGAATGTGGCTATAGTGAACAATCTTTCTTAATGGTTTAAAGGGTAAAAGTTTCAGACTGCACGTCGTTTTTTCACGATTGTGGTACTGACTGCACCAAACATCAGTAAACCACCACGACAACCATTCCGTTCCCTATACTGACTGGCTCGCTCACCAACAAAGCGAAAGCAAAACAAAAGTAATTGTAGGTAGAAAGTCCTTTTCTAAAGGCGCATGGTCAACGAACACTTTCTCAGGAAATGGGCGGAGATCGAGACTCCAAAGATCCTTCAAAAAAAGAAAGAAAAAAACCTTAGAAGGTTAAATAAAAATGAGATCACGATCACGCATGGACGCGGCCCCGAGTTCAGGCAGTTGCTTCGAGTCAGAACCAGCTATCATCCGTCTTTTCCTTTAACGTTGACTGTAATTATGCTCAGCTGCATAAGGTCATTTCAGGTGAGGCTTTCACCAACTAGTCAGACCAGTTGCCTTGACGACACACACATCAACAACATCCCAAGTTGCGCTTCCCAATCTGTTGGTCAAGATGAAGACTTCGGATGAATCGAGAAGCAGCATAAACAAATCCGAAAAGATTTTTCAGTCTACGACATACACGGGGACTTGTAGGCCGCGTACAAGTTTTTACACAGGGTAGTCCATAAAAAATGCAACAGCAAAATTTTTCTGAGTCCAAACTTTTTTGTTAGCACCCTCCAGAACCGTAAAGGGGCAGC
>JAHWFP010112252.1:0-19004 GCA_023313725.1 Lithobius niger
TTTTTTTTCCTCCAGTTTTTAATATGGCTGGCGAAGGTAAAGAAATGGACTTAACTCGAACATTACCAGGTGAAGATCCTGAATTGTTTGCCATTATTGGAAATGAGAAGAAGAGGCAATGCAGAGGGCTAGAGATGATTGCTTCTGAGAATTTTACCAGCAAGGCTGTACTTCAAGCTTTATCAAGTTGTCTACATAACAAGTATTCTGAAGGTTATCCTGGTGTAAGGTAAAAGCTCTTCTTAGTTGCAAAATTGTTGTTGTATCGGATGTGTTAGAACGTGTGATCAAAACAGTTGCGCTACGTACAGAACACATTATCTCGTTGGGGGAAAGCCTTCTTAAAATTCATAAAAAAAATCTCGCAACTTCCTCAGGGACAGATAAAATTTTTAACCTTATTGGATAGCTTCTTAAGGAGGAGGAAACCATTAAAAAAAATCATGATCTGGTTTGGTGAAGGAGGAGGGTGAAGTTTATTTTGAAAGAAGAGGGACGTTTTATTAGGTTTGGTGTCCTTATTCCCCAAGATGGTACCCTAAATCGCCTGTTAAGCACCCTGGCCAACCCTCCGAATGGCATTCCAGTAGCAGTTGCCACTTGGCCAGTAGACCACAGAAGCTTCACAATTTCTAGTCGCCACACATCGAAAACATCATACGTTCTCTAATTTGTGTATTTATGAAATTGTGCAATTTTCTTCAACCTCAGTATAAATTGAGAAAAAGCTGTTATATAGCCCTTGTAAATCTGAGCATAACGCCGCTAACCAACTATGGGGTTCCCGAGATATCCCTCTTTGTGTGGCATTCTCTATTACTTGTCACCATTTTGGCGAGTAAGACTAAATTCCAAGTCACCAACAGCTGATTTCCATTCGCCAAATGAAAAAAGACCCTGGCAGAGGTAACACCTACGCCCCAAAAATATTTTAAAGGAGGTTCGGTTTGCATTAACGAAAATTACTAAACGTTTAATCGTCAAGAAGACGATTATCGTTTTAAATGATTAATCGGCACAACCTCACTTTTTTCGCCAGCTTTCTATTGGTGTAAACCCCAAGCTTCTGTCTCTTACTGTATTAGAAGTTACAAGACAAAATGTTAAAGATTACTGGAAGTTTTGTGTTTTTAAAATCTCCATTATAAAGCAATGTGCACTGCTAAAATTGGATAAAAACTTCAAACTTCGTTGAAGTTCGTACTGTGGAACTTTAAACTGGTACAAGGCTCACTATAGCAAGGCCATGTGATTTTTAAAATTTGTTTTTATCACAAGTTGGGAAATATGTGGTTTTCGTCTGATTTTTACGGGCGAGCTGAATGGGCAAGTTTTCGGTGAATTTGGATCAGTTTTGTTTAACTGCTGCTCAGCCCAGCCTTAGCATTTAATACACGATACTAAGGCTGTACCGAACCGAACATGGCCGAACAGAGGGTGTTCGGTCTTTCAAACGCAAAATACCAAACCGAACATATTTTCACTTTTAATCGATGGATTTTGATGTTTGAATACACCATTTCGAAGGTTTTTTCGCCAGCTTTCTGTTGGTCTAAACCACAAGTTCCTAGCTGTAACGGTTCAAAAGTTAGAAGAGAAAATGTAAAACTAGTGAAGATTTTTTTATGTTTAAACAGAGTTTCAACATCTATGGACTTACAAGTCCATGTGAAAATACCTACATTTGTTAAGAAACTCGTGCTTTGAGGAATCTTTGTAAACTGAGTACGTTTACATTTAGTTTAAGATAGATTGGTTTGGTACATTTTTGTTCGGTTCGGAAGTGTTCGGTGTTCGGCTTATTTAAGGTTTGTTCGGTTTGGTTCGGCTGAAAAATTCTCATTCGGTACAGCCTTATAGGATACAGTAAATAGTTACAAAGTCATTCATTTGTATTTCCTTACCCTTTAGATATTATGGCGGTAATGAGTTCATTGATGAAATTGAACTATTATGTCAGAAAAGGGCTTTGGAAACCTTTGATCTTGATCCAGCTGAGTGGGGCGTGAATGTTCAGCCTTACTCTGGGTCTCCAGCTAATTTTGCTGTGTATACTGCAATTGTTGAGCCCCATGGACGTATAATGGGTAAGAATTTGTGTGTATTGCTCTTCTAACATTACTTTAGTTTGCTGTTGTGATATCAAGTATTTTATTGCAATGTTTTATCTTTTTACAGGATTAGATCTTCCGGATGGTGGTCATTTAACACACGGTTATATGACTGCAACAAAGAAAATTTCAGCCACGTCCATTTTCTTTGAATCTATGCCGTACAAAGTTGATCCTGCTACTGGTTTAATAGATTATGAACAATTAGCAGCCACGGCTCGTCTTTTCAAGCCTAAGTTAATAATTGCAGGTAAATGTTAGTGAGTGGAAACCAGTCCGCTTGCATCAAGGCAGAATCATATCGGGTTCGGTATTTACAATATCACTAAATCTCTAGTACTGATGACCCTGCGAACCATTCAACACAGATACAGGCAGTACACAGCATTTTCCTCAGAGTGTGGCACAGTGTGTTGCTAGCTAATTTTTGACTTGCTAATTATAGTAAAATATTTTACTTCAAAATACAGCACATTATGTTAGTCTGTACATTGTATAATATTGTATAAGTAATCCTCACGGTGAAGCGTCCCCGAGGACAAAAAGAAACCATGAACAGATTCTATCGTGTGGCACTGCCCAAAAACGGGCGACGTTTGAAAGCATTTAGTGATGTTGCACATCTAACTACTTTAGGTAATGCATTCCATGCTTTCACAACCGTAACACCGTAACAAAACCTTCACATCAAATTCAATACCATCTTAAAAAGAGTCAAAGGCCCCACATACCTATCCGCTTTAACAATCAAGAAATCAAGGAGACCACTTAGAAGTTGGAAAACTAAGGTCAGGTCAGGTTCTAACTTTTGCCTCCTTGTCGATAAGGTTTCCAGCCCCAGTAAGGCTGGACATTCATCATACTTGGTGAATGGTAAGGTACCAACCATGCAAGTGAATCTCCTTTGGACAGACTTGACAATCGTACAGTGACCACACTTGGGTACGATACTCAACAATTGCCTGACCAAAGCTGTATAAGCTGTCACCATAACACTTGGTGCCCACTAGGGATGGGTCGGTTTCATTTTTTTGACTTCGGTTCCGGTTTCGGTTTTCACCCCCAAAAAACCTCGGTTTCGGTTTCGGTATCGGTTTTTGCCACCATCCACCCCAACTAGCTATTTCTATTTTTTTCCTTGTAATACTGGCTTCTAACTCACTCCTTTTTCACTTTCAGCCGCGTGATAGACCATGGGTAGAGCTGTGGCACTATTTTCCTCTATTTTCATTTTAATGACTAGAAACTATGTTGTCATTCATACGTAGAAAATAATAATTATTTTTAAAAAATAAGGAAATTTTTTATTTTTCGAATACCGTACGAAAAACCGACACAAAATCCGAATCGGTTTCGGTTTCGGTTTTCAGTAAAAACCGAAAATTCGGTTTCGGTTTCGGTTATTGACTCATCCCTAGTGCCCACTAGGGATGTGCGATAACTCGAAAAATTCGAGCCGAGTATGAAACTTGTACTCTAACTCGGCTCGCGTCCATACTCGAAAAACTCGAATCCGGCGAAAATATGATAACTTCGTCAATTTTTGACCGATTTTGACATTCCGATATACCAAACTGATCGTCTCGACGAGAGCTTTCCGGTAGTGCAGATTAAAAGTCAATAGCTCAAACCATTTTCAAGTTATATCCTTAAAATTGGAAAACCAACAATCAACCACACAGTCAACTAAGCACCATCTTTGTTCCTCTTATCTTAACAAATTAAAGAGAAAATTGCAAACAAAATATTTCCATCAAATACTCGATTCTTCTGTTGCGAACTCGGCTCAGCTCGACTGAGTTAAAATTTTTCTACTCGCACATCCCTAGTGCCCACTTCGTCAGTTGTTTTCAAAAGACCAAGTGCCCGGTTAGCCTTAGCAGCGACAGCCGCACATTAGTCTGTCTTTTTTTTTCCCATTTGCTGATACAACCAATCCTTTTCAGTTGCAACTTCCGTTAAGTTCATGTTACCAATTTCATAAGAAAATGGGAAAGGCAAGCTTACCCGGTCACAACCCAATTCGTAGGATGCGGCATTTAGCTATGTTGAGTAATTTTGGCATCCTTCATCCAGCTCAAATCTTATCCAGATCCCGCTGAAGCATTTCCTGGCACACATTTTCTGGGAAACTTTATTGTCGTCAGCAATGGACCGACCATATGACTTAATTCCCTCAAAAGCATCATCAGCGTACAGAAGAAAGAGGGATCCGAGTACATTGCCTTTTGGCACACCACTGGTCACTTATTCCAAGAAGAGGCCTGCCCACTTACCACCACCCTCTGCCTGCGATCGGAGATCCATGCTTTCACCCAGTCAACAGCGTCAGACCTATCACCGAGATGTCGAAGTCGTCTCACTAAGCGTCACACGCCTTCGAAAAGTCCAAGTAGATACAATCCATGTGTGCACCACTGTTCACTGAAGCCATCCAGTCTTCCAGAGAAAGAAGCAAGTTAGAACAAGACCGCCCTCAAACTAAGCCATGTTGTAAATCACATGGCATACCTTTACTCTTCAACTGGACACGCTCACTGGCCGGTAATTTCCAGGATCTCTGGCATTCGCGGATTTGTGGATGACCCCCACATTTGCAACTTTCCAGTCAACGGGTACAGACCCAGTGAGAACGGATCTCTCAAAAAGCTGGGCGAGCGGGTTAACAACTCATGGGCATCTTCTTAAAGAACCCGATGGTGAATTTCATCTTGGGTAGCAGTCTTACATTAGTAATAACAAGTTTATAGGGTTTGGGAGGAGAATTTGTAACTCTAAAAAGTCCCTATTGAAACACGTTTGATTCGTCCCCATTAGTTCAGCCCGAGTTTTCAGAGGGCGCCACGTGTTCTGTCTGGTAATTTTTGCTCATTTTTCAGCCCAAATCTAAAGTAAACTAAATTACAACTAAGCTAGGCTAAATAATAATTAAATACAAGCTATCTTCGTTTAGTTTTGTTTAGCTTCGTTTAGTTTAGCCTAAAACTGAGTAAAAATTCCCACATAAAACACGTGGTGCCCTCTATAAACTAAAACTGAACTAATGTGAATGTATCCAAGACGTTTCAATATGGGTCTCGATCACAAATTCTCCTCCCAGCCCTATAAATAAATTCTTGGTAATAAGCATATGCTTAAGAACACAATGTTCCCAGTTGAGTTCACTCTTGACCAAGCCCGTTGTCACAAGTACTGCCAACCTGAGTCCAAAAATCTCCAAAAATAAATTGCTTCAGTCGTCCTCTTGGGTGAACATGAGCAGAAGTGCTTTTGTAGAGCCTCAGCCGCCTCTTTATCGTTGGTAGTATGTCACCCAGAGTTCGTGTCTAATTGCACGAAGGACTGAGGTTTGTTCCTCATACGATTCGCATAAATTCAATATGCACATAGATTACTCTGCACTTTGTTGGGCAAGTTGGCCCTAAAGTGGATTTTGGCTGTGTGAAATGCCCTACAAGCTTTTGCTGACGTTGTCCTTTGATGGGTAGTGCCTATAAAGGCACCACCTACGCCCCTTCATATCAATATGCTTAAAACCTAATCAGAAATCCATTGGAGCTTACGCATACCAGCCTGAATCGTAATTTTAGGTACACAGCCATTTACTCAATTTTAGTGTCCCGTTCAAATACACCCAATCCTCTTCAACATCACGATCGAAGAAATTTGATTCCAGTCAGAAACGATAAAAGCTTCAGCATTTTGCCAAAGTCCGCTCTGTGGAGTAGCCAAACCTGCGTGCACTTCTAGTACTGTAGCAGTAAGTCATAAACTAGGAACTATCCTAGGAATGATACCAGATAAGAGGCGGACGGTTTTCACCATTAGATTCAGCATCAAAAAATTAGGTAAAAGGAATATAAAAAAAAAAGCGTACAGTATGAATTGGAAGTGTCTCAAAAGTGGCCGACAAGTCACCCCATCACCTATGTATGGAACGGTAGAAGAGACAAACGGTTTTCATTATTAGATTCAGCGTCAAGGGCGGCAAGTGAGCCCATCATTTATGAAACGGTACCAGATAGAGACATTAGATCCAGCGTCCAAAAATTATTTAAACAGAATAATAATAAAAAAAAGAAGCTGAAGTGCACCCAAGACGTGTTGCGACTAGGTAGTCACTGTCCCCGCTTAATTTTAACTGGCTATATAAGGTGGGTATTAACTAAATTTCAGATCTTCGTACCATTGTGCAGAAAATGTTGAGGATTGGATCGTAAAAAAACATGTCGAGATGGCAAGGTGCTTACTTTTGAGCTTGCCGTGCTTATGTTTCAGGCCACACTGTTATGATCCCTCCTTACCTCTATTTGTGGTTGCTGGCAGAGGTGGTTTTTAAACTGGGAAACTCGAAAAAACTTGAGTTTAACCCTTTAAGGACTACGTGCACGCTAAGAACTTATAACTGACTTGTAGAAAAAAATCGCAGCTTCTCATCCAGTTGAGGTAAGGGAATGAAACCTGTGTCATTTTTATCCTTAATGATCTGGCTTTCATATCCCAGTTTAAATTTTACTGTAATTGGCTGGAAGTTTTCGATATGACTTGTAGAAGAGCTGTAAACAATGATTATACAGCGGGCGCATTCGGGCGCACCCGTCCTTAAAGGGTTAAAGTTATCTGACCGAGTCGCATTTACACAACAAAGTTGAACTCTGCTGAAAGGTTTGAGTTTCAAACACCCTACCTGGAATGAGCAGTGGCTTGGGGACCGATGCACATCGGAAATAGTGGCACAACACGAATCTCATTCAGAGCATGGCAGTTTTCGAGGGTGCAGTGTAATGCGGCCTTTCTTTTGCTAATTGTTTTTCTGTTTGATCCCTCTATTGTTCCGTGATGTACAGTCCAAGCAAAATTAAATTGTAGCCTTATACATTGAAACCTCTTTATAACGATAGTCCATGGGAGTTTGCAGACAGAATGTTATATCAAGTTTATCGTTATAAACGAGCAGTTTTGCATGCATTGTTGCTTGAAGAGCCTTAAAGACAGCATTGTTATAACAGGTTTATTGTTGTAAGAGGTATTGTTATAATGGGGTTTAACTGTAAACAGTTATAAAAATTTAATCCGTTGATTCAGTCTTGAAGCTTTTGAGTGCACACAACCGTGGTGCAGTATTTAGTTTTATGAACCATGTTTTGATTTTTAGGCATCTCTTGCTATCCTCGAGACTTGAATTACAAGCGGTTTAGAGAAATTGCCGATGACAACGGTGCATACCTGATGGCTGATATGGCTCACGTTAGTGGCTTGGTAGCGGCCAAAGTTGCCCCTAATCCCTTCGAATATTGCGACATTGTCACAACTACAACTCACAAGACGTTACGAGGACCCAGGGCTGGAGTAATTTTTTATCGAAAAGGTAAGTTTATCAGGTTGCAATTTATGGACTGGTTATTTACAGATGGCCTTTTATGCATGTGGTTAAATGAGATAGGTATTTGTAAAGCTTATGGCTTCTGTCTGTGGCATGAAAATTTGCTAAAAATATTTAAATGTTGCGAAAGCTTTTAGTTCTGGGGGAAGGGGGGGGGGCTAACTTTGGCATTACAGTGAAATAACATATCTTATTGTTGCGTCGCTTATAAACATTGTTCGTTTCGCGGCACTTTTAAGGACTTGTAATTTCTGTGAAAGTTACCATTTTAAGAAGTTTTCTTATCCATTTAAAGGCATTGTTTGTTTAAAAATCAAGTTTGTTTTATAACTAACTTCAGAACAACTTAAGCAATTTTGGTTTGAACAAGTCAATAGCTGGCGAAACCACTATTAAAATGGTAAATGGTGTTGTAACCTCATTGTTTTTTTAGGCAAAATGTTCAAAAAAAGAAAGTGGGGTTTGTGCGTGAGACAATACGGTATTTCAAATTTACGAACAAATATCCGTAATAACGTTGGTTATGTGTCCTGCAATAAACTATTAGGACAGGGTTGTTGTTATTATAATCACTTGATTAAAATTAAAATTCACTAAATTATAATCAAGGACCAGATTGACACAAAACTGTTGATGTAAAAGTACAAAAGAACTTCCCAAATAAAATGCACTTCTCTTGAAACTTCTGCAGTCAGGAACGTATGTCTTCTACTTTTTTGGCCTAATCCATACAAAAATATGCAATATGGAACATCCAAAGTAGGAAAATTAATGGCAACATTCAAACCCTTAAATCCAGGAAAAAAACTATAGGACTTTGCAATTTATTACTTCTAGGCGGCAACCGAAGCTGATGTGAAATTAAATAATTTGTTCATTTAACCACGTGCGAGGAATGTGCCATTGTGCCACAACACCGACTTTACTAAGTATTATTACCGTAGTAATAGTTACTGCGGTACATATGTTAACATTGAAATTTACACGTGGTAATCACGTTTTAAACTTTTAATACTTAAAGGCCGGTTGCCACCAAATTAGCATTGCAGCTTTCTAGGCATATCGAGTTCTCTCTCGCATGGAAAAATATAAAGAAATTCCCCTTGCGCCATCTAGTGAGACTAATATCGTTAATCTTTACAGCTTGTTTCCAGGCGCACGAGGGCGTACCAATTTTTTACTCAATAATTAAGGATTCACGTGGCTTGTTTTCAGGTTTAAAAGTTTTGCTTTGTGCATTCCTTTGCTTTCTGCGAGAGAGAACTCTATAGGCCTAGATGCTGCAATGCTAATTTGGCGGCAACCGGCCTTTAAGAGATCTATAGGTAATGGCATTTTGACAGCAACTGCCAATTAAGAAATACAGCAAACTCTAGCAACTTTAACTATGTCTTAATTATTGTTGTAATCTTATGTGTTATTAAAATCAGATTTTACCGTATATTTCCGAATATAAGACGGTACTTTTTTTTCAAATTTACACCATTAAAATAGCAGCATCTTGTACTCGCGTTCAAATCCATAACTGGGTGAAATTTTTGGCCGATTTTGACGTTTAAATACATCATTTCGATCGTTTTTCCGAGAGCTATCCAATTGTGCTAATCTCATGCCTGATGCTCAAATAGTTTTTGGATTATTTAGCAAAAACTAAATATGTATTGAAAAAGGCTTCAGGAAGCAGTCCAAAGGTGAAGCTATTATTAAAATTTTGGGTTTTGAATCCAGCACAAGGGGAATTTACTAGTATACAAACTAATAAATATTATACCAAACCTTACGAAAGCCTTGCTAAAGTCACCCGTCTTATAATTGCAGCCATTTATTTCTTTGGAACATGCGAGCCCCAAAATGCTACTCGTCTTATGATTCGGACGTATACGGTAATCAAAATAATCTGATTATAATAAAAAATAATCCGATTAATTCGATTATTTTAAAATAATCATGATTATTTTGAACCCTGTTGCAGGATAATTTTATGGGTGTAATTTTTCTTGTGCCTGCAGATTTGATTTATTTAATTAAACGGTAAAATTAGCGTTAACGTTTTATTGTGTAAACTAATTAACTTACTGATGTCTTGAATTTCATTTACCAATAGGTGTTCGGTCTGTGAACAAAGATGGTGAAAAGGTTGTGTACAATTTTGAAGCCAAAATCAACCAAGCAGTTTTCCCTGGCCTCCAGGGTGGTCCTCACAACAATGCTATTGCAGGTACAATGTGACAAATATTAGTTTGACTTTCAAAGAGCCTACTATGGTATTTAGGCTATTAAAATATGTAGTTCTTGGGCCCCACCGCTTGTGCTGAAAACCCCTGCGTCGATAGTTTTTTTTATTTTTAAGGTCATATACATCAGCATTACTGCTTTTTCCCTCGAGTAAACTGTAGGGATCGACCGATACAGGTTTTTGCCGATCCGATCCGATAACTGTCATACCGATCCGATACCGATATTTAATATTTTTTTACCAAGCAAAATTTATAAACTTAATAAGAACTAAAAAATACAATATTATCCTTGTTACTTCATATAATTGAAAATTAGTTATAATTATCATATTTTTACACTTTTATTGCATTATGTTAAAAAATGTTATTATTATTACACACAATGGATCTATCTGGGTAAAATTTACCAGTGCTTATCCCGTCCGGTTCCTTGTAACTTTTGGCACCTTCTCATACCAGTACCACAAGTAAAAAAAATGAACATATGGACCATATTTAAAGTTAAAGGCCAAAAAAAAAATAGATAAAACCCATTTATCAGCACTGTAGTACAATGAATTTAACGCTGATTAAAATTCTTCATTACAAACGATTTAAAACTTCTGATGTTAAGTATGAGTATCCTACTTTTGTACTAACTGCATATGCACACTTGCACGAGAGGAAAATCGGAAATTATAAAACTAATCTTTACAGGGGCTGGTCACGCCTTTTAATTTCAAATCAACTGACTAGAGTTTTCAGGCTCTGCTCGTCAAACCCCCATCCCTAAAAAATCAAAATCCTAGTAATTAAAATTAAGGTCTAGCAAAAAATTAATTACGGACGAATGACAAATTAACGCTGGACATTGGAAAAATATTCCTTTGCTTACTTTACTTGTCCCCTCCCCAAACTCACGTCTAACTAAAATAGACCTCTGCTTAGGAAAACGCGATTTAAAATCACCGTAGCCCATCTGGCCAACTACCCAGCACGAAACAACACTTGGGTGTTTGCTTTACCAATCCAAGGCTTTACCATCCACTCTTGAATTTCTACGAATAAATCTTTTTGCTGCAATATCTTTAATTGGTAATACATATATGCTATTTCATTCAGATCCACTTGAAACTAGTTTTAAATAGATCATAGTTGCTCGGATAAACTGACTACATCGAAGAAACCGGATGTTTACAAAATGCTCTTTAAAAGTTGATACCCGAAAGGTGCACCTACCAGTAAAATGGAGGATACAGTTGAATAATTTTAACAGTAGTAAAAACACAGCATTCGAGTAAATACTTGGATATTGTTATACTATAGTAGTAATAAAGTATTTTTAAAAAAGTAATAATTTTAAATTTGATGAAACTATTTTTTTTTAATGGCCTAATTTGCATTACTTTTTCCCGGTTGTCCTCGCATCGAGCACCCTGCCGACACCAGCTAAGACAAAAGACAACACACTCCGTAGCAAATAATTAAAACTTTTCGCGTTACCGCATTTTTTATGGATTTGTATTTCTAAAAAAAATTACAATTTTGGCATAATATATTTTTAAAACCTTTTAAAAATCACAACCCGCTTATTCACTGTCCAGGATTTCTGCTTAGTACGTTTTCTGTTGGCCCTTGTGACTGAGCTCCACAACAAAGAAATCTTGCAAGGATCGGAACTTACGTACTAAAGCTTCTACAATCATCGATTTCTTTAATAACAAAAGGTAAACGACTTAGCAAATATAAGTTTATGTACTTTTACATTAAATATTTAATAAAAGTAACTAAGATACACAATGTTCAGAATTAACCAAATTTTGGCTGGTTTTGGCACGTGCTCCGGTAGGACCAGCTGCTGCTTGGTTCCCGTCGATCGCTAGACGACTTAAACGCAATGCACTAGACATTAGTATTAGTATTTACAAGAATTTATAAATTCTTGGTATTGAGAGGTGACAAGCTTTTGTTAGTTAATCTGTTAAACCGAAGCAATTTACAAAACTGAAACTCGCGTTTGGCAGTGAAGTAGACATCGGTATCGGACACATAAACCGATCCGATTCCGATCCGATTATCGGATGAAAAATATCGGCCGATTCCGATACCGATCCGATGATCGGTCGATCCCTAGTAAACTGTTGCGTTTTAAAGCCAGTTTTGCTACACTTTCAATATCGCATGCTTGGATTGGTTCGAACGTGGCACATTAGTCTGAACATGTTGAAACCGGTTATGTGATATGCAAAGTGAGTGAATGTGATTGCCATTGGAGTTAGAACATGCTTGTTGCTTGCGAACAGCCAGCTAGGAGGCCAAGATGGCTGTTCGTGAACATGATGGAAGGCGAGAGTGCTATGGAAGATTATCAATCTGGAGGAAATGAAACTACATTAAACTACTAACAGTAATAGAAATTTACAAAAAAAAAGGCTTGCAAGATTCTGTATGAAAGAATAAGCAGTGAATGCTACCATTCCAAGGTTGCGACAAATTAAATATTTTGTCATTAGCACGGCAGTTTAAGTTAGTCTAACTATGCATTTTTATCCTTGTAAGTGTAATGCGATGGTCCCAAATAAATGCTTTACACTTCAACAATTTTTTTTTATGCTTATAGATTGCTTAGTTATTTTATTTACCTCAACTTATTTTATTGTGGCATGTAATCTGTGGCATGATAGCTCACTCGAACAAGATGCAGCAATGCTTGGGTGCGGGAGACATGACATTGTCGTTGTATCTTGTTAGAGTTAGCATTGTCAGCCAGAAAAAGGTTAACTCTTACCTTACGGCTTCGAAATTAAACGGCCGACATGACTGAGTGACTTATTTACTTTTCCAGAGCAGACTTCACGAAGGCAGTTGAATTGTTTCCGCAATTGTTTGCCATGATACTGCAGCAATCCAGAATCAACTACCCATCCATAAGACACATGCTAAATGTAGACACACGCTAGCGTGTTGCCGTCAAATAATAAACGTGGGACAAGGCTTGGGCGGAACCTGAACATAAATACAAATTTCTAATGTTTTGTTTTTTTCGCAAACAAAGTTGGGTGGACATTGGAGATACCATATACATGATAGACTTGACCGTGCCAATTACAATAAAAAGGAAGCGAAAAAAAGCCAACAAAATAACTGAAAAAATGGCTTCGCCTTTGAGAAAGATAACAACTCGTATGCACATTCTCACAGCTGTGTAGGTACGCAAATAAAAACGGATTAGAGTTCATTTGAATGCAACAAACTATAATTTGAACTCCAATTCCAGGGAATAAGGATTGTGACATGCTAGCCTCCATGCACACGTATATACATGTACACCACTAATCAAAACAAAATGGTCGGATATTTCTCACACCAAAATACACACACAAAATACAACTTATACACACGCATGAAACAACAAAAACTTAAACCCCCCCCCCCCCCATCACACACAAAATAGATGCCATAAACAGCACAATGCGTATAAAATTGAAAGATGAAAATTCATACACAAAATGAACACTTAATTACTCACACGAACTAGAACTAAAACAGACACCATCAAACACACACAGGCCAAAAAAAACAGCGCTAACTAGGAGTCTGCTTATTTCACAAATTAATTACAAATGCACACAAAATACATTGTATAGCCACTATACGAAACACACTTAAAATATAAAACAAACACCGACAAATATTTAAAAAAAACTTTGCTTTAACTTTGTGTTAATACTGTACCAAAATGTAATTTTGCGCGAAATTCAAAATTTAGTTTGCAAGTATTGGCATAATATTAGTTTACAGGAATGTACTGAAAGGACTTGATAATTTTTTCAAAGGCTAGCTCTTGTAGATACGAATTGAAAAACAAAATATCTAAAATCGAAAAAGAAAAAAAAAATTGAATTTAGAAATTTAGGTGTTCTTTCCCAAAATCGATTGAAATCAAATCAAGCCCAAAATATAAAGCTGCACACCCCTACAATGAAGTGAATGGAGACTGGTGTGGTATGGTCATCGGTTACAGCAGAGCCTATAGAAAACAACTAGGAGCGTGTGTGGCTGGTCTATGTTAGGAGTGCTAACGCCAGAAGGAGCAACAATACTGTGCCTGCGCCAAGTTGTCTAAAATCGAAACTGAAACTTATCAAGCGAAGCAGACGTGTGCTACGAAAACAACGCTCTATTTTATGGTTGGTTAGAGCAACTTGTGAACAACTGATTGTCCGTTTGTTTAGTTTTTTTATTATTACTTTGGTATTGTTTCCATGTTAAACACTTATTGTTTAAAAACAAAGGACCGAAAATTAGCCTTCAGAACGTGACGCACACATCTAATAATCTCGTGCAGGTGGCGACCTCCGGTAACAAATTTGTACACCACTGTAGTACACCGCTCCTGACTTAACACTGTAGTGGAAGTTACCGAGACACGCTCCTAGTTGTTTTCTATAGGCTCCTGGTTACAGGATGTGTTTGGTGAAAGTGTCGATACTTGATCATAATTGTATTGTACTCTATGTGTATTTAAAAAAAACAGCGTTCCAAGGGCCAATTAAAAATACACACGCACACTCTTGAGAACTAGTTAATTAATTTTTAATGAGATAAGGTAAAGGTCAGAGAACCAACGTTTTTTTTTTATTTGAGTATCCTTACTAACAAAAATATTTTCTAACAGGCATTGCTGTTGCTATGAAGCAAGCTAAGACTGAAGACTTCCACAATTACCAAAAACAAATTGTAGCAAATGCAAAAGCTTTGGCCAAAGGTTTGCAAGACAGAGGATACAAATGCGTCAGTGGTAAGTACAGTGTATGGATAATAGGGATGTGCGAGTCGAAATATTTTAATTCGAGCCGAGTTTGCAATAGAAGAATTGAGTATCGAGCCGAGTTCGATTATTTGATGGAAATATTTTGTTTGCAAGTTTCTCTTTAATTTGTTAAAATAATAGGAACAAAGATGGTGCGTAGTTGACTGTGTGGGTCATGGTTTTCCAGTTTTAACGATATAACTTGAAAATGTTTTCAGTTATTGACTTTTAATCTGCACCACTGGAAAGCTCTCGTCGAGACGATCGATTTGGTATATTAGAATGTCAAAATCGGTCAAAAATTGACAAAGTTATCACATTTTTGCCGGATTAGAGTTTTTCGAGTATGGACACGAGCAGCGAGCCGAGTTCGAGTAAAAGTTTCGTACTCGGCTCGGATTTTTCGAGTATTGCACATCCCTAATGGATAATAGCGCTTGTCTGCCCATTATAAGTTTTATTCTTAATGACTTAATTTTTTTTTTAATTTAATAATTTTTAATTCCAGTACATTGTTTAAAGTGCTTTTATTGCTAGCTTTTAAATGATGTGAAAACGGGCTCGTATTGCTCGTGGGGGGGGGGGGGGTCATTACATTTACAAGTAGGGCATGCAGTCGTGGACGAAATAGAATTTTGAACACCTTTTTTGCCACACAAGCATTGTTTTGTTGCAGCTCTTTTTCCTGGACGAACACTGCAACATTAGCATTATTACGTGAAACTGCCTCATTTTTAACTAAGAAGAGCCTTGTGCCTGCTTACCTGGGCTAAATTAAACAATATAAAAGTCATGCAAGCTGCACTCACTTACTAACAATGGCATCTACCAGGAGCCATTAAATACGCAGAATGTGTGGCCTGATCAATTTGCATGAAAGATTTTTTTTTCTTTGAGCAACATAAAAATTATTGAAAGCATAAATTCAATATTTCTATATGCGTCAACCACATACGATGGTGATTTATACCGTTAACACTTTTAAGTTATACGTACCTAGTGTTAGTTATACCTCTTAACTAAACCCTTCGGAATGTTCAACTCGGTGTGAGGCTAGCCCTCGTCCGTACGCACATTTCAAGCCTATCTCCATGTCGGTCAAGTACCATTCTCAGTCTCCCCTCGTCATCAGTTGCTCAACTCCCTTCAGTATTAGGTAATTTCTTTTAACAAACAAGCAGGCGGGCGTGTGGGCTTTTTCCTGTACATCCTGTTTTCTTAGGATTTTTGTGTATTTCCACCCTTAACAAAGTGTTTTACTGCGGTACTAGCGATGCATCATCAACTGGCCACTCCCCTAGTCAGTAATTGTCACCAGTAGGCGAATCCCCTCCTCCCTTCTCGATGAAGTTCCCCTTACATATATACGCGCAGAAAACCGATTTTCCTTTATCGCTGACCCATAGTCCTCATGAATTGGCAGCGTGATGGAGATGGCGTAGGCGCAACGTTTCCACAGCGATTTGCAGCTGTGTGTCGACAAAGCTTATTTTATTCATTGTTACCATTCATATCCTCTTGTGGTGAAAATGGCTATTTTGTGCTCAAATTGTGCCTTCTGTATTTTTATATTCTTTCAGGAGGAACAGATAATCATCTTGTTTGGCTAGATTTGCGTCCCAGTAACATTAATGGTGCAAGAGTTGAAAAAGTCTTGGAAGAAATTTCTATAGCCTGCAACAAAAATACTGTTCCTGGTGACAAAAGTGCTCTCAATCCAGGTGGTATTCGGTTAGGAACTCCAGCTTTAACAACACGAGGATTGGTGGAAAAGGACATAGAAACGGTAGTGGACTTTATCGATAGAGGTGAGTGTTTTTTTAAGTCGTCTTTTCTAGTATAGGGTATCCATTTTATCGTGTGCAATTCACGGAATTTCGTGCCACTGCTTTTGATTGCAATAATCATTTACTGATCGCAGCTGACATGGCTAAGGACATGTAATTTCCGCGATAATACTAGGCACAATTTTGCGCGAGTTTTGTTGCGACGAAGGCGCAATTTTGCGGGATTTTGGTGTAATATTGCGGTGATGGATATGGCTGCTGAATTCGTCAACGACATCCTCTTGACTCGTATATTGACGAAATTTATGACAACAAAAATTACAACGGCGAACGCAAATATGGGCGCACAATTTCAGCCCAACTTTGTAAATAAACATAAATACATAATAAATAAACATAAATACGCACCGATGATGATCGACTGTTTTACTTACGGCTGCCTAGTTCCAACAGCATTATTGCTTCGGTGAGAGCTGCTCCATAATTTTGTTCCAGTAACTAGTTTCAAATACATTTGCTGTTTTTCATTAAATTTATTTCATGAAAAATGAAGTCGTTTTTGCGGTAAATTGTGCGCTATTTTTGGAAATTTGTGGCATTTTGCGACGATTTATTTGGTGTTTTTGCTTCAGTTAGTGATAGTTTACCTACCACATCAAGAATAATTGTCATAACTCATTTAGAGAAAATGTTGCGGAATTTGCGATTTCGCAAAATCGCAGAAATTACATGTCCTTAGACATGGCTGTGTTCATTTAATCGGCTCCTTTATAAGCAATGTGCTAGTGTACCAGAACACCTACACCAACTTTACTAAGTATTATTACTACAATAACATTATTACGGTGTGCATAATATTGAAATTTACACGTGGTAATTACGTTTTAAACTTTTAATACTCAAAAGATCTATAGGTATTGTCATTTTGGCAATAGCAACTGCCAAGCAAGAAATGGAGCAACTCTAGGCACTTTAACTGTTGTTATTGTTGTAATCTTACTTAACTAAAATCTGATTATAATCAAAACAATCTGATCAATTCGATTATTTCCAACCCTGCGTCCACGTTTCTCTACAATTCTCTGAATTGTTCGACGAGAGGGTGCCAGGTTGACATTGTGTAATTTAAACTTGTTGCCAAATGCTTTTCGTGTTTCAGTCAGACTTTTTCTTATGATTCAATGTCACAATTGCTGTGTGGTCATTAAGGCTGTACCGAACCGAACAAACCGAACCGAACATGGCCGAACAGAGGGTGTTCGGTTCGGTTCGGTGTTCGGTCTTTCACACGCAAAATACCAAACCGAACATATTTTCACTTCTAATCGACGGATTTTGATGTTTGAATACACCATTTTGAAGGCTTTTTTGCCAGCTTTCTGTTGGTCTAAACCACAAATTCCTAGCTCTAACGGTTCAGAAGTTATAAGGGAAAATTTAAAAGTAGTGGAGATTTTTTTATGTTTAAACAGAGTTTCAACATCTATGGACTTACAAGTCTATGTAAAAATACCTACATTTGTTAAGAAACTTGTGCTTTGATGAATCTTTGTGAACTGAATTCTTTTACATTTTAGTTTAAGATTGGTTTGGTACATTTTTGTTCGGTTCGGTAGTGTTCGGTGTTCGGCTTATTTAAGATTTGTTCGGTTTGGTTCGGTTCGGCTGAAAAATTCTCGTTCGGTACAGCCTTAGTGGTCATGCACTGTGTGTTGTTCCACCAGTTTGTCTGTTCCGACATTGCCAAATCTGCGGCCCTATTAAATTCCAACCTTTGGGCTTCAAAATGTGTAAAGTGTACGCTAAATTTACTTACAGTATTAAAATGCAACGTTATAAAAGTGGGCACGATAAAATGGACACCCTGTTGCAGTTCTCTACACAAGTTTACGCCCCTCAAATGCTCACGAGAATATATCTTTGTATTAACTTGAGCCGTGAGTATTTTGCCGTGGTATCATGATTATTACCGTAGTATTTTAACAGTTGCCCTGTAGATTATCCGTGGGTGCTCATTATGTTCGTTGCAGACTGGTCAAGCATTTACTGTTACTGGGTTGCAAACTTAATTTTAAAGGTGGGAAGGTGCCTAAAAATATCCATACAGTACTAGCATTTGTTGCCAGATCACCAGTTGATTTAGATTTCTGTATTGCCACAACTTCCCCCTGAGGTCTCCGCAAACCCCAGTGTATAAAGCTGTGTTAGGTTAGCTTTACAACTTGTTAACCCGTCAGTAAATCCCTCTACACGACCGTTTGACCTGCTGTGGGACTTAAGCCATTTTTTCGAAGTGGCGTCGCAGGGTTTTTTCGAATAGCTCGGATGTTGCCAGAACTAATCTGATACTATTACCACAAATTATTGGCAACCAATACGATCCAGTATCGGTGTTGGTATAGCCTTATCAATAACGTACAACATGTGTGCGTGCATGTACCTCTACTCCACTTGCTCTAAGCACGTAGAGAGTAGTAGTGCCAAATGAAATATATTTAAATTACGCTTTGAGTATGCCCAGTTTCATTGCTGTAACTTAGTTTTTTTACCCTCACTTGCAAAAAAAAAAACTGCTCTCAAAACTGTTCTCGTCAAAGTCGATCAGGCAAGCTATACAAGGCATGGGTTGATATCACTAGATTGAGAGAAGCGAACAATATGACTAGTGTAACTCTAAATTCAAGCGAACAATAT
>JAHWFP010112252.1:19014-43043 GCA_023313725.1 Lithobius niger
TCTAAATTCAAGCGAACAATATGACTAGTGTAACTCTAAATTCAAGCTAACAAATTAGGTAAGGAACATAGGATGGAAAATTACCAGTTTGGACAGTCGATTGTTTAACCTGGGGGAGTAACTTCAGTTAACATTAAACAGTAAATCCTAAATCTTCCCCTGGTGTTTGATTTATGACTGGGTTGTGATGTACGAATATTTTTTTTATGCGTGCAATTCAGTTATTAAAACTGTGTTTCCATTACAGGTATTAAATTAGCTTTGAAAGTAAAGAAGGTTTCTGGGCCTACATTAAAAGAATACAAGGCAGCAGTTGATGAGAATGAAGAAATTCGACCACTCATTAAGGAGCTAAGAAACGAAGTTGAGCAATTTGCAGAGGGTTTCTTTATGCCTGGTTACGACGACTACTAAATAGGATAACATGCAAGTGGTGGCACAAGTTAGCATTTAATCTACCTAGCCAACAAGTTTCTAGTTAGTAAATAGTTTTGTTTAGCCGACGACTCTTTGCAGCTAGGTTTACTGGCACTAATTTCTTACGCAGTACTGATCATGTTTAATTATTATAGTGTGGTCTGTGCATCTCGCCGTGGAGTGACAAGAACTCAAGAAGAGAGAAAAGTAGTAGTAATATAATCTTAAACTCGTTAGTATGCCAATACGTATTGGGCGGTATAATGTTGCGTTCATAGAATTATTTTTGCACTTCTGCTCATTAAGTAACTAACTGCCACCACTTCAATGGAAACTCAGTAATTTCCTGTTATTGGTGAATTACGTTAGGTTGTCTTATAAAATACGTGGTAACATTGCTAAATCTTAGTCCTGTTTAGCATTCCACCATTTCACTTGCACTTTCCTTGTAGTGCATATACAACAACTTGTCAAAGAGGAGACCCAACTGAATGTAGTTTCAGGTTTCGTTATATTGCTGCTGTTAATTGTTTTGAAACATGCAGTTGCATGCAGATTAGCGGTGCCTTTCATTTTTTTGTAGATCTTATTTGTGTTGGCCTGCTGCTTTCGTTATGCTGCATATGTACGTAGCGGCTCTTGGGTACACATCAGCATTAATTGAATGAAATTTTATGGTTGTTAAACTGGCGTAAAAAAAGCAACTGAACAGTTGTTTTCATCCATTTTGTTTACAATTACTGTGTGTGTGTGAAATGCTTCTTTCGGAAGTTAAGAGTAATTAAATTGTACATTGGTAATGGTGTATACGTTTAGTTAGAATTGCTTGTTGTGTAAAAAGACTATGTATGCGCTGCGAATGTGATTCTGTGATGCTGAAATAATCGGTTAAACATTCCAATAATGGTCAAAAAGGACCTTTAACACCAATAAATATTTTGGTATAGTGGACTATATTGGTGCTTTGCAGGCTAAAAGCCACTACAATTGTGCCACAGGTGTAGTTATTGTTATTCAACTTAAGTTGCATTTATTTACTCTATTGACACATCAATTTTAGAACTATTTTCCTGAATTTACTCTACAAAAATTTTAGTTTTGCTAAATACATATTTTTGTATGCATTTATTTTGGGGATAATGTTAAATGGCTTAATAAAAAATGTTTAAAAAAAATAGAAGTCTTTATTTTTATCCCATAAATGCCTGAAAAAACTTTCAGACCCTTTTTGTAGAGTCCATATGGGACACGGGTCGGATCTCGGATTAGAAACCGGCATTCTCTTGGTTTGAAGACGACGACGCTGACCACTGGGCTGTGACTGCTCGCTTTGCTCGGGGTCCCCAGGGCCCCCTCACAAAGTTCGCGCTGGGACTTAGTTTTTCGCTGTTGTACGTTGAAGGCGTACGTTCATATCTAGGCGGCTACGGGTTATTTATGGTCGTAGACGCTGGATGGAACAGAACGATACCTGAAATTGCCAATGCGTTTGGCAGCATCGACCATGGTATGCTATTAAAAACAAATTGAAGATGGTGTTTCTCTTGAACTGATCAATCTCCTGTTGCTTTTTTTACTGATCGACGACAAAGAGAAACAACCATACTAATTCTGCTTGGACTAATGTTTGACCACACATTACCCAGATACTGTGCTCGGCCCCAGAATTTTTGCCGTTCACACTGCTAAGCCCCAACAAGGAGTGTGTTCTCATCCACTTAAATTTGTTGATGACCTCAAAATTGATAGGCCAATCACAATACTCGAAGAAAAGTGTTCATTTCAGGAGGACATGCAAACACTGGAAACTAACTGTGCTGGTATTAAACTTTCCTTCAATCCAAAGGAATGTCATGTGATACATCTTGGCCACAATGATTTGAGAACGTCAAAAAGATGTGTAAAAAAATCAAACCGATTAAAGGGTTCCTCCACATCAAGTACGGCCCCAAAGGTCTATTTCCTTAGTTAGTCTTTCCCTTGCTAAAAATCCTTTTTTAAATGTGACGTCTAGGAGATTTTCTGTTGAATATAATGGAACTTTATTTACTAACAACCCGTCACTAAATGATGCATTGCGCGTGTACAATAATCCTGACGTTTCATCTGAGTGTGTACATCTACTAATTTTCTAATAATTACCATGAGATCTATTAAAATTAATTATTCCAATAGATCGTCGAAGCAAAATTATAAGACACTAGCCTAGAAAATTATAAATTTTGATTTTAAAATAAGAGAATCATTCCGGTTTGTGACGACACAATCGTTGACTTGATTCTGTCGCATGTACTATTCACAAAGCCAACCGAGACAGCAGCTATGCGAGGAATGCAGCTACCACCCCAGCCGACCTTGGCACTGTAATTGCTCGTATGATGATCTGCACGTAGCTGTAATTTGGCACGCGGAATGTTATAAGGCAGGCCGGGTGTCCCTTTAAATCTGTTGAGTAATTTGGTCTGAAACCACTTTGTGTACTGTTGGACAGCCAACTTTTATTTATCGATATTTTGTGTGTGTGTTGTCTGTTGTGCGAATAAGAAAAAAAAAAGATTGATTTCAGTAATTTTAAGTAACAAAGGCTTAAATAAAATAAAACGGTTCTAGTTTTGAAGTAATTACAGAAGTATTTGGTTTTGAATACCGAAAAATCAGTCGACTCAGCAGTTTTACTTTGGTTAAAGTTCATGACAAATACTCAAATACCATAAGTCAAAGGTTTCCAAAGGTTTTCACCCCAAAACTGGAGAATTTTCGACAACAGGCAGTGAGCCACTAGCACCCTCACTCACAATCCTTCCAAACCCAACAAACTTGCAAAATTAAAAAAAAAAAAGTTTTTATTTTTGGAAGTTCGTTAGGGTTGGAAGAATTGTGCGTGTGGGTGCTAGTGGCTTAACTGCCTGAAGAAGTCAACCAGTCAAGGTTGTCGAAAATTCGCAAGTTTTGAGGTGAAAACCTTTGGAAATTTTTTTACTTTTGGTTTTTCGTGATCGAACTGTGAGTATTTGTCATGAAGTGTTTGGTGAAAAAAAACGATGGTTAATACATTAGTTTGGAAATAATTGATTTGAAAATAACTGAGGGGGGGGGGGGGGTAGTAGAACTAAAAGAGTAAAAGGGATATTTTTGTAATGGTTTCAAGAGTGGGACACCATGGAATTAGTGTAGATATCAGGTTCTCGGTTTTTTCTGCACATATTGGGGTGTACTGTCTGGATACAGGCACTACCATCTAGTTGAGTTACCTGTGTCTCTTTGTGTAATTAACCAATCGGAGCTAATATATGGTGCAACCCTGTACTTTCCGTATGTAAAGTCGGAGTGCCTTCAGCGTGCACTGCCCAGTTTGTAACCAACACTGTGTCCGTCTTCACTCTGTTGGAACCAACCCAGTACACCACGTTCGGTATAATGGAAACGAGCACACAAAAATTGACTACGGTAAAGTTTGGAGAAATGAAAATATGCTCCTTGAATCGTGGAGATCTTTGACAAGTGTATCCTGTTTAAGATGGACCGTTTCTGCTTTTCAAACCTGACTTAACAACTCTGCAAAGCATACCAGTATGGCTACTACCCTTTCAGTGTTGCTTTCTTCCCACTTAGAAGTAAAAAATTAATGATCGTGGCTGCAAGTATTACGTAAGATGGTCAGTGCACTTCGGCAAACTACACGCGAGACCAGTAACTTGCATCCCAACCTAAGAACAAATACGGAACACGCAGGTTGTAGCACATGTACTAAAGATGACCAATGCTGCACGTTGTTAACAAACTTCCCTTTTAAAATCGTCTGGATACAATTCGACTTAATGGATATGGTGGCGCTGCTACTCCCGTTCTGCACTTCGGTGTGCGCGATTAATGTAGCACCCACATTAAGAGACTTGTTCATCCCCTTTATCGAAGGTTGTACTAACTTTTCAAGAAGACAATAAAATCTTTTCGGGGATCATAGTAAGAAACAAGATGCAGTAACACTGCATTAGTAATTCGACGTGTCGTATGGTAGAATAAATAATATCTGTAATTGACGTATGAAGTTGGAACGGTAGACGTACCAACAGGACACTACTAAAAAATCTAAATGCATGGTGTACTGAAGAATATCTACTATATTGCGCATTATATTAAAAAAAAATTGTCTCGTAACGTTTGCCACTACGATACGGCAAATGAGCCAAAATCTTGTGTGCGACGATGCAATCACTGACCAGATAAGTTTTCGTCGGACGCTGATATTGGTTTTCTTACAAAAAAAACAAACTGAAAGCCGTAATCAACAGCAAAAGTCTTATACGAGCATCGCATTCATTGTACCGTCCAGATTCAATCTAGGAATTCGGTGTAGCATCCAGATCACCGCAAAGGTAAGTGATGACTCACTTTGTGCTGTTCTGCGCCATAAGAGGGGAGCCATCTTGACGTACACACTAGCCTCTAACCGACTTGCCGAAATGTGCAGTTACACGCCGCAATTTTTCGTATGATCGGCATTGAGCGCACACCTTTACGCTGAGGAAGCGCTGACGTCAGCCACTGATCGTGTACTATTTGACGACGGTTTTCCGCTCAGAGACCTTTTTAGAGGTTAGCGAACTAAAACAGACCTAACTAAATTATCTAGAGCATAATACCTTGTGTACTGGCGCACTGCAAGTCACCCACCCGCATACTTGAATTTCGTCGGATCAGAATTGAACAAATGTGTCTGGTTTTTGAGGAGATGTGACTGATGTAAATCGGCTACCCCCGTTTTTTGGCCACAACCGGATTAATTCGACGTGTGACATGTCAAATTAAAAAGTAGGAAATGAACCAAATTGCTGCGAGGCACAATTTACCGATTACAAAGTCACGAATGCTAAAACAACGAACTGCAGGTCTTAAGGGGAGATGCTACTCTAAAAAAAAACTGAAAATTTGGCCAAAATTGTCATATTTGTTATTTGTAATGTGTTCCCTACTATAAACGTATAAAAATTCTGAATAAAATGAAAAATCATTTCTGTTTGCAAGCCTTTTTCTTAATACTAAGTTTATGCTTTACATGCTTACAAGGGAAATCGACTGTCTAAAGTATTGCTCCTTTCGGCTTGATTTTTTTTTTTTGGAGGGGTGGGGTACATAGCCTACCAAACGATAAGACCATTTGAGTGGGGGTGAGGCAAGGTTAATTAATAAATTAAAATATCAAATTTAATATCGTAATGTTTAGATATTACATAAATTTATAAATTTGGCTGGCCCCACATGAAATCTATTGGTCTTATTGCGTTGCCTGACATATATTAGGTGAAACCTAAGTGCGTAACATTTTCTGTAAATGAATTAGAAGTAGGTTTGATTTCTCAATGAACTACTACAAAAGACGTCGATTCATAATAAAGGAGCGTGGCACGGCAACCAATTTTTTTTATGGTTTTATGCCCCAAGTAGATACACCAAGTCATAAATCACTTAAACCACTTTTAACAGATTTTTTTGTTTTTGAGTAGCATCTCCCCTTAACTAAACATTTAGCAGCTGGTAATGAACTTGACCCAGAATAAAATTCTCAAAAAGTAGCGACCTTGGGATGGGTCATTTAAATTTGTTTACTCCGGTTTGTTTTACACGGCAATAAAACCGCCGTTTCGGTACTGGTTTTTGCTGTACCCTCCCCATTTTCTAGCTATTTTTGTAACAATAGTATTACTAGCTTTTCCAACTAGTTCCTGCTTTCACTTTACGTTTCAGCAGAGTCATTGACGATGGGGCAGGCCGTGCATCATTTTATGGTACTTTTTTTTTTTTAGGATGTTCTAGTCAAACTGCTATAAAAGCTTATTTCTTTATTAAATGAATTTTTTTTAAAGAGATAAAGACTATTGAATTGCATGATTAGGAGCTTTGCTGTCATTTATGCGTAAAAATTCATAATAGTCCAAATTCCAAATTCCAAATTTAAGACAAGAACAAATTAATCTTTGATTTGTCAAACACCGTACGAAAAATTGACACAAAATTCAAATCGGTTTCGGTTACCGATCATCCATATAGGGAATACTGTTTCTTCCTTCACTGACAAAATATGAGACTAAAACAATGTAATAGTGTATTTTATTTACAAATAAATAAGATTTCCATTAACACACATGTATCTCGTTGGGGTTCGTGCGTGATAAAAATAATGAACGTTAAAAATTTCACCCAACTAGCAGAGCTCTTACAGATTCCCGATATTTCGCTAGTTGCTTCGTGGCGTCTTCAGAGAAGCAGTTGAAAATGTGACGATATTTTTTTTTTAATTGGAAGCGGACGGCTGCATCGGAGTGGCCACGCTCCAAACTGGCATCAAGCAAGAATCCTATGCACTGAAACCTTTCATTCAACCCAATTAGCTCTCGAGACAACCCACATCCATTTAAACAGTACAATAACCTCCAACAAGGACTTACTGCAGCATCTCCTTCCATATCCGTACTTTAATTCAGAAAAAGCCTACCGCTTCAGGCCTCCAAGTAAACAAACAACTTCACCTTCACGCAGTATCACGTCTTCAATGGCTCCTCAGCTGAAGAGCCGCACAGCTGTAAAAAGCTGGTTAAATATCGGGAATCTGTATGTATTCTGCCAGTTGGCTGAGTTTTTAACTTTCACTATTTAAAAAAAAATAAGATGAGTTTATAACAATACTCGAGACAATATTCTGTGTTACCTCACCAAACACTCGAAACGTCAATCTAAACTAATGATGGAGTAATTATTTACATGAGATTACGGAAATTCCTTTTTCCCCTTGACTAGTGCTCAGAGTCAAATAGTGCCTCTTCACTATGGAAGAGGATTTAAAGGCACATAAATCCTTCTACGTCGTGCGACCCGTTGAGAATAGCTTTCGAAACATTTATACAGGTTAGAGTTAATCTTCAAAATCATCTCGCACGAAAGAAAAAAGAAAAAAACAGTGTTGGTAACATTTACAAACGTTTGAACTAATGTCGCTAGACTGAGTCATACAGGAAAGCCAACATGGATGCATGTACCTTTAACTTACCATTAGCTTCTTCCCATACAAAAAGCAAATTATTTCGACATGCAGGAAAGAAAAGTAATGGCATTTTTCCTCAGTAATCCAAGCTCTAGACTACAGGAGTCTCCCTCGGCTATCAAAATGGAACTAATCTTTGATCAAGCTGGGACTAAGCCCATTTTTGGATTTCTCACTGAAAAAGCCTATGGCTAAAAAATGACTGCTGTTAAAAACTCGCAAGCACTGGTAAAATAATTTGCAGCAAAATAACTAAATGATTATATTGTAAGGTAGCCTCGAAAATATTTTTGGGACCATTGGATTACTTTTTTATAATGAAAAAAATTAAACAAAGTTGGATTAATTATAAGCATTTACAAAAATATTCAAATTTAGCAACCCCTTACCCAAATTCTGTTAGACCTATAATCAAAATGGCCTTGAATAACTTTATAGTTTCTTACTGTCTGCAAAATACTAACCGTCAGTATGTGCTAAAATCATCTCGATTTGCTTTTCTTACCCGAATTTTTTAAACCCAGCAATGCAATGAGGTTAGCGTTTCTGCCGCCAGGGGTATTGGTATCGCAGCCTTTAATAAGGCAACGTAAGCCATTGTAAATTCACTTCGTTTTCGGGTACTTGTACCAGTCGAATGCATGGGAACGTGTGTCCTGCTTTTCTCGTGGTTCGCCAAGGCTTCGCCCCGAAATAAAGAAAGGACACCAGGAAGTTTCATGTGCTGATGAGTCCGGGGCTACAAGCAAACGTGCTTTTTATTTTATTGATACGTATGTAAACTTGGTAGGATTACAGTAGTAATAATGGTCAGCCTACATAATTTTTTCAACAAATGTGCTTTTGTAAACATTCCCATGAAGTCCATTGGCCATCGTGCGCACACAGTTCTCTTAAATGCCTTAACACGCTTTGGTTTACTACAAACTGAACACCTACATTCAAGTTTCCCAGAAGTTTTTGAATGCCATTTCGAACAGAAGGATTTGCTTGGTCATTTCTTTTCGCTGACAAAAATTCCTCTGCCAATCCAGAAACTACTTGAACTGTAAAATGATGGCGATCACGTTTTAATGCAGGTTTACACCCTTTGTACAAAATGTACGAATTCAGTACCATATGACCCCGAAGGCAGACAAAGGTGCGACTATGTCGCAGATAATCTGGCACAGTCGCAGACAAAACGTGCCATTTTGAACAAATTTCTGCCGTTTCGCCAATTTTTGACCGATTTGGACATTCCAATACACCCTTTTAATCGTCTCGATGAGACCTTTCCGTTGGTGGAAGAGCCAGATCAATAGAATAAAGCACTGAAAAGTTATTCAGTAAAAACCAATATATATGCACGTAGCCATACGAAGATTAGCTGCAGATAATTTTTCCCTGATAATTGGTGTCGCAGACAGTGGCAGAAAATTTTGCTTTGAGGCATGTGACCAATAATGTTGAAGTCCACTTTCTTCCATTGCTTTACAGTTCTCCTTTCATCTAGATAACAGTACAGTCTCCTATCATTTAATCAATTCCCCCCATAAATTTATTATAAACTACAATCACAGCAGGTTTTGTTAAAGAGGATAGTTTTTCTTAGTGATTTGTACATCCTGGTGTGTTTGTGTAAGAAGCAGCTAGAAGCACTGCCAGTTTTTGTGATTGTTTTTCACGAAAACCACACATCAACATTTTTTCCTTTCGAAAGTATTTTTTTTCCCCAACAGCAAACTTTTTCCAAGCCATCAGGAATGGCTTTTCGGTTTTTTAGAATAGACCAGTTAGGCACGAGTTCTTGGAAAGTAAGTCTTTGATATGTTCGACACTTGTAAACAAGTCATCACAGACAACATGAAACCCCTTCATGAAATAGTTGCCCATTTTCAGTAGTTTAGTAGTTTTTTGCCTGAAGAAGACTCGTCTGAGCCCCAACATCCCCAGAGAATTGACAGTCGAAAATTTGCTGAAGATATTGTACTGACATCTTTTATTTATTTGAAATTGTGCATAAACGATTGTAACACATGCCTTTGATCCTAGTTTGACTTTGATCACGTCCAGCATCTTGATAAATTAAAAAACCAAGGCAGTCACAGATCATCCACAGTTTGATACCCCAGCGATGGTGGTGTTTATTTGGTAGATATGCAAAAGCTGGGCATGGTTTTTTGTAACTACAAGACTTTCGTCTACAATTAGATGTTTATTAAGAGAATACTATCTCCTAAAAACTTTATTTGCGTGTTCAGCAAGATGGAAATATCGCAATAGTACCGTAAGTATCTACCGCATGAAAAAACTTTGGAAAACAACGGAATATATCCAGTATCTTCTTTTTCCCAATATGAATGAATGGTCGGCTTTCTAATCAAACCCATGCTGATGTATCAGGCAACAAAGCCTTCATTTCGGCTGCAGAAGTTTTACACCTTCTCTCTTCGTTCATTTTTGCAAGCATGGCAAGCATGGCCAAAAACTAATAACAACAAAAAATCGACTGAAATTTTGCAGCTGGTCGGAATACGTTTTGGTTCAAGGGTTTCGCAAAAATCGGGTTCTGATTCTGATTCAGTTCTTACTTCACGCCAGTTGTTGTCGGAGTCGCCAGTATCGGCAACCACACTTCGAGTAGCTCGACGTCTATCAGTGCACTATCACTTCCACTCGATTCATAATTACTATTGCAAATGTCCTCATCATCACTGCTATTGCTGTCAGAACTATCACAAATGAAATCCTCATCACTGATCCTCCAAAACTACCCATAAATTGGGCAGAATCTGTGTCGGAATCGCAATCCGTAGCGCTAGATGATGGCGTCGTGGCAGCATCCACCTTGGCTTCACGTCCGTTTCATGTCGGCCTTCCAAAAAAAAAAAAAAATTGTAATACGTCAGAGGCAGCAAGCACTGCTATTGGCTGCTGATTTTGGCGCGATGCTATGTGCTACTAACACCATCTGGTGGACGCAATGGGAAGCTTTACTTAACAACAGCGCTTTAAAACGGGCAAACGATATATTGTTCGTCAGGCTTTTTCGACACCATTTTGGTGCTCAGACCCGAAAGTGTCAACTACAAAATAAAGCAATTTCTTGTGTCCTAGACTTGAGTTTTGTTTCTTCACCTGCTTGTTGATATTTTTGGTACGTTTTTACCTGCACATGTTACAAATTAAAGAAGCAATTTATATCTCTGTGCGTTTATTTGTATATTTTTTCGGGGGAGGACTCAATTCTACAGAAGATGCAGGCAGATTTTAACAAGATGTTTATTACCCCAACACCATACAATGCTAATACAGCCTTCCTCTAGAAGGGCAAGCTGTGGGGTCACGATATCATACCATTAGCATCAAGCTGCTCCAGTTGCCTCTTTAACACATCTCCGATTGAACGGAAATGATCTGACAAAGTCCTGTTTGCCACAGATTGTACGCTTACTCATGCTTCCACAACATTGTTGCAGACACTTCTGCGTGGTTGGGGGCGATGAGCTCTTCTCTGTTCCCATGATCATCGGATCTCACCTCTGTTGCTGTTACAGGCACAAAGACAAGGTCACGAGACGCAAGGGGCAAATGAGGGAAAAGCCAGCAGGGATCGGAGACAAGCCCATGGCGATTTTTTTCAAAACTCACTACTTAAAAGGTCAAATTGATATATCGCTGCAACTGTATAACCGTTCCTAGATTAGAAATAGTTTCAGAGCAGCACCCTAAATTTAGAAAGATGAGCCAACTGTCACAATCAAAGTTTAAGGACGGCAAGTTCTACTTATATTAAAAATATATATTTTTCTCAATAAGGCACCCACTAGAATAGAATCATGCTGCACACGACAGTGATCAATAACTAACACATCAACGAAGAACATACCTCAATAAAATCCAACTGGATGAAATGTGTTAATTCCTACCTGTAGTTGCTGATCTTAAAACGTTATCTAAGCCCACAGTAAGTTTCAAAATGTGGCTTTCCCAACAGGAAATTATTTTTGGTTCAATTAAAAGAAAAATAGTTTGCTTAGTAATGGAACACGCTGTATAGAGACGTGGGTAACATCCATACAGCTTCCATCCATTTTACCTCTAAACACATCAAAGAGAATACGGCCCCGGGAAAATCCTGATAGGACAGCAAGTGTGTTGGAACCAGTATGGAAGAGTGCCCACCACGGCCATCATGAGCACTTTTACTTTCAAGAATTATTTGGCTTGCATCCTATTAGCGTTTTAGCCATTTCGTAACAAAGCACATATCAACATTGTTGACTAACTAGAAATCATTGTCACTTTCGAGAGGCTCTGGTTGTCGAGCAGGAACCTTGCGAGGATTGGCGTTTGCAGCCACCTGCAAATCTTCATCGCTGCCAAAGTCCGAAATGTCATCGCCGTCACCTTCTCCTTCTAAATCTATGTCTGTATCTGATCCAAGGCTGTCACCACTCTCCTAAAATAAATGGATAACGTATCACCATGCTACTGTAGTTTCAATAACCATCTGCTATATAAATTTTCTCTACAAAGACTTCTACGCAGTACAAGGAACAATTATCAAATCAATTTCTAACCACTTACCTCAGCTGCACCCGTCATTGACCCAAATAGTCTCTTGGCAGCATTTTCTTTTGAATTTGCAACTGGAAGATAACACGGAAAGGAAACCATTTAAGATATTCCGGCGCAAGCAGTTTTAGCCAGCAGCACTAAAAACATCTTACTAAATACTTAAACATTTCTGTACGCCTATCATCTAAATGAAAAATAGCACAATACTGACAATACTCCGTTTAAAATTTAGATACTCGGCCAGCATAACGATTCCCAATATTTCTTTTAAAATTTAGACTTTTTTTTTTTATAGAATCTCTTACCTGTTCTGGTGCCCCCGGCATTTTGAGGTCTCCGTCCTTGAATTTTCCCATCTACTGTTTCTTCTCCTTCTGGTACATTGTCTGGTTCTACAGCACCGTCGCTATGCAACAATTCTTCCTGCTTCATCTGGTCCACCATTTTTTTCATCCATAGTTGTCGTTCCTGGTGTTTTGACAAAGTTGCAGTAAGTTTTTTTGTGATTGTAATGTGCAAATACATACAAAGAATACGGAAATAAAGTAACATCATTTTCTAAGATTATCTCGAGACAACTAGGAACAATTTATCTAGGAAATACCTAGGTTATTTTACATGCCCCAAATCAACATGAGCACAAGTGCATTTTTGGGATCTTTTCCCAAATGCACAGAAGTGGTATGCAGCAAGGATTAAACCTGGGACTCCACCATAAGTGCTTAACCTTTTGGCCAACTTTTTACTTAGAAAAAAACTATTGCCATTGAAAGGAAATTCTCAATTCTGGTTTGAAATACGAGTAATTACCTCCATCTTTTCTTGTTCGACACGGTCATGCTCATCCAGCAATTGCTGCAGATATGCAACACAGCGATATTTTGCCATGTAAATTACGTACTGCTTCTTCAAGTCTTCCTCGAGCTTCTCGTATTCGTCCATGAATGCAGGTCTGGAAAAAGAACAATTCCCAGAATCAATCAAAATAATTTTTAGATTTTGATATTTAAATATACACACTCTATCATACTCTTCTGTTAATACATGCAACAACCCATCCCGGGCATGATTAATTCTTGTTTATGCAGCCAACGTGCGAAACAGACGAATACAAGAGCAATAAGTCAGCAAGATCCAGGGTGCTATAACCTTGTGACAAACTGGACATGCCAGAACAAAAAGCGTTGACAGGATAACCCTTGACTTGCAGTTGTATTTATTACGAAAAATAGATGTAAATCGCTGATGGCGTATTTCCAATTTACCTATATTTATTAGGCGTGTTCAAAACCAGGAGCGGCAAGGAGGAGGATTCGCCAACACAATTCTAATCCGTGTTTCACCATTCGTACAAAGTCCTGACCCCATGTGCCTAGTAGTTGAACTAGTGACTGTTTTTATTTTTGGGGAAAACGTAGGTTAAAAATTATGCTGCATAGGTTTTTCCCTAATAAATATTGTGAAAGTATCACTTGTGCCGCAGATAGTCCAAGCATGTATCAATTAACCAAGCAATAGCATTTAAATCACCTTAAAGTGAGAAATGCACGTTCTTTGTCAAGCCAAGGACGACTGACACAGAAATTGAGTAATTTGCCTCCCATCGACACGCCTTTCTAGTACCTGCCAGGATGTTGATGCCTGTTAAATAAATTTGCGTTGGTAAATAAGATTTTGGCGATGTTAAATCAACTGGGTTAGCGCCACAAAGGTAAATCGGCAGGTAGCTACTTTCCCATACGATCTTGTGACATGTGGTAGAATGCAGGTCGAGATTTACAACATGGATACTCCCACGTCCAACAGGCATTTATAAGATCCTGACAATACTCAAAAACTTGGAGCAAACTGAGCATTCCAGTTGTACTCAAACTTGACCTGTGGGCTAACATGCATCCTTAAAAATTAAAATCCGGTCAAAATAAGAAAATTTCGTATTTTTTTTACTGATTTTGACGTTCCAATACACCCAATTCATTACCTTTATAAAAGAGCTTTCCAGTGGTGGTGATTAATAGCCCGTAACTCAAACCCTATTCAAGTAATATCCTTAAACCGGAAAGCCATTCATACATATGGGTTGCCACAGTCACAAGCTTTGTTCAAAGGCAAAAAGTTCTCTACTCTTATGTTGCTGTAAATGTGTGATGGTTTTATGCTTTCAAATGATGTTATGCTCTGTGGGCGCTGCTGCAATTATTTTATAAAATAAACAATTAACATGACTAATGACCAGGGCATCCGTAAATCATGGATTAAACGCCCATGGGCTTATGCAGTTAATTTGGTAAAAATAGGGGGGGTGGGCTTTAAATCAAGCATTATCAATTTTCTAACCTATCTGGACATCTATTACAGAAAATTCGAAGCTTTTGGACGATCTCTGAAAGACCAATTTTTCACATCCTTTCAATTGCTGTGAAGAAGGGAGGAGGCTTAGGTGATAGATGCCTTGTGCAGGTGCTAGGAGCTAAAGAAAGGGTCCGCTATTACTACAGGGAAGGAGAAGGGGCCAGTAAACATAGCAAGCAGTGCTATCTTTATTCACATCGTATAATTTTTAGGTAATTTTTCGTAGAAAAACGACAATTTTAGGGGTGGGCTTTAACGCCACTATTTCATGATTTTGACTTTACAGCATTTTAGGGGGTGGGCTTTAGCTTCAACTGGGCTTTTAATACATGATTTACGGTAATTGCCTTGAGCAGCACAAAATGTTTGCACCATTTAACTTTCATTTTGTGACTTTGTCCTGATTGCTTTTTCAGGAGCCCCGAGTAGTATGCAACACATTTAAATGCAGCACGCAAAAAATTGTCAATTGCAATTGCCACCTTTGTTATAAACTAGCTCAAGACATACCTTACTTTACGAAGGGTAAATAATCGTTTCTGATTTCTTTCTAACTCTACTTTTTTCTTCTCAATTTTGGCCTCCAAATTTGCTTCATCCGATGCTACATTTTCAATCATTGCATTTGTCTTCTTTATATCTTCCTAAGGAATCGTAAAATAAATGCGATTTAATATACACATTTTGAAGTTATAAGAAAGTACTCCACATAAAAAAATTGACATGGTCGTCAATCTTCGACTTCATCATCCAGTATCATCCCATCACTATCATTATGTTAAGGGTATCAGACACGCATTACGATAATCATTTAAGAGTGGTAAAATTACCAGCTGCACCAATACCGATACTGGATCGAATTGGTCGCCGATACTTGGCGTATCAGCAACTTTTGTTGAAATATCGATAACTCGGGAACCATTCGAGATAACAAGACGCAGTTTATGGTGTTTTGCTCACGAAATCACCAAGTATGTCCCAAGCTATCTTTTAACTGCTGGTTATCATTTTTAAATTTTTTATTTCAAGAAAACTAGACCATTGATACAAAATTAGGGACCAAATTTTGGATAGCAGTTATTTGTACCGGTATAGGCAAAATTTTAAAAGCTGGATTGGTATCGGTAAAGTTGGTAACGGTGGAGCCTTAGAAGAATGTATGTACGATGTTACGTTCTGGCAAGATGTTACTCCCGTCTCAATTATGTCGCTCAGGTTCATACTTGTTTCCTAAAAACCATATTACACAAACGCATTGCTGGAGGAAAATAAAGCAAAATCAAATTTAAGGAAAGATTCATTAAAGTTACCAATGTGGAGAAACAAATACGGTAAAATGATTTCGGAATACTACACAATAAAAACTTTTAACGAAATACCTAAAGATCTCAAAAAAAATAAACACGTACAATGAACTAAAAAGCAAACTAATGAGTCTATGGCTTTAACACATTAAACTCTACACATTAAAAATTATTATTATTATTATTGTCATGAAATTGTGATTTGTATAAGAACTGTATTACTAACATTTGTGTATATATACACTTGTATAAGAAATGTTCTATTAACTGTACGTAACAAATAAGTCTTAATTGACTTCGTGTTGCCTTCATTAGCAAATTAAAAAAAAAAATACTGTTTTGGCTATTGTTACATAAACTTTAGAAACGTACAGCAGCTCACTGACTTGCTTCCAGCAGTATCCCCAAATATGTTGCAAGTTTCATGCGTATACACGCGTGAAACCTTTAACCACCAAGGCAATGCGGAGAAGCGGCGCAAGGATGGGTGGAAAGTCGACATGCTGAAAAGCGTGGCGCAGGGCTTGATGTGCATTGGCAGATGGTGCGACATCCGTACAGTCCAGGACATGAAATCCCCGAGATTGCGTGCCCACGATAACATCCAGGGCATGGCGGTACACCAAGATGCTGACGAGAACTCAAGACTAATTTGACTTCTCTGCCGACCTTTGTATACATATTACCTACATACATTTTTTGTCATGTTTTTTTCATCTTTTTTTCTTGTAACTCTACCTATTGTACCTTGTGTACGGTCAAAGCAAATTAAAAAGAAAAAAACAGAGAGATCTCACCAAAATCATTTTGCATGAGTGTTTCATTCTCTCTCTCCCAGTTATTCCCTCAACTTGGTGTACCGCAACACTTCATTTTGCTTACAAGCAGCTAAACACATGAAAACCCACTGTTTATGAAAGTGTCGGAATAAATGGAACACTAAACAACAACTGACACTTACAATTTCTGCTCTACAACTACAAGTTTTGTAAATCGATTTTATGCTGAGGGATAGCATTGTAAATTATCGCCACAGTGAGGCGTGAGTGCAGCAGTCGAGTGGAGTTGATGTGAGTGCGAGCAATGGCGAGACAAGCAACACGAGGCTGACCCCATCTGACTTCTCGCTATAAACCTTTATTGCTGGGATCAATGTCATAGTTTGATTATTCCATGACCCTGGGAAAAAGAGTGAGACATTTGATCACTTCACACAAGATGCACCCTTAATCGTAACCTTCTGTTTACAGGATATGTGCTTGCTTTTACTATACTAAAACCCTACTTAACTTCTGACTGAAGGAATTATCTGGGGACCGACTCTTGCAAACATGATTGGTTGTGCTCTGCTGCACCTTGCTCTATGGTCATATAACAACAATACTACACTAGTATTACCTACCAGCCACGATTTTAATTAGTTACCTCAACAGCTTTGATAGTGGCTCTCATAGCAGCTTCAACTTCAGAAATCTCCAACTGCTTACCAAGAACGTTGGTGCGCAGCTCCTATAAACAGTAAATAAAGCTTGGGGTAAATTGCTTCCATTGGATATTTTGCGTGGCAATAAAAATTTAGTACGATATAAAGAAACAGTCGTGTTAAGTCGAACTTTATATACTGTAATTGTTTTACACAAGTTAATCACTATTACTTAACCTAACGATGTCAGAGCCCTGGTCGAAAATCTCTACTTGGGCTTAAGCAACTGCAGTAGTCTGTTAAAAATACTATATTTTTTTTTCCATTTTAATACGAAACAGCAGAAAACAGTTTTTTTTTTCAATCAAGGTAAAACTGTATCCACCCAAAACCAAAACTAGTATAAGAGCAGCCGCATAGTTTTCAAAAAGGGTCGGCCATTCAAAGTAGTGATATCATTCAACCAGGGAAAGGCCGCCAAGGTTAATCGCACCTACTAATAGTTCGAAAGTTAAATGAAAACTAGAAGATTGCTACTAGCGGTATCAATCTTCAAGTTTTCATTTAACGTCCAAAGTATTATTCCGTACAATTACCTTGGCTAATAGGATTAACCTTGGTGGCCTTTCCCTGGTTGAATGATATCACTACTTTGAAAGGCCGACCCTTTTTGGAAACTTGGCGGCTGCTCTTATAGTCTTATACCAGTTTTGGTTTTGGGTGGATATTACAACTTTCATAGGCCTGTGAATACAAAGAATTCCACTGTCTTAATAGTCACCTCTACCTTTTTTGTCTGGAGTGTCTATAAATTTTCTAATTCATAATTTTTACGTTTGCCATTGCCCAATTAGCCGTTACACCAGCCAAATGGACACGGTTTGGCTTATTGTATGCCCATGGCTAACAAACGCTGATTTTCGTTCACTTTGCTCACTTAATCAGCGCATCCCCCTTCACTTGGCCATCCCGAGGTTAACATTAATCATTCAATCATGAACACATACTACAAACTCACGGAATGATAAATGTTCATACAGTTCTTTTATTCTGGTGGCAGACGAAGATTACTAAAACTAATCAACTCACCAGAAACTTATTAAAAATACCGTAGCGGTTTTTACTCTGAAAGCTCATATCGAAAAAATGTCAGTCCTGAATTTAACGCACAATTTCAGAATACAGGAATCTCACCAGATTCTTGCGAATTTTCAACAGACAGTATTCGTCCGTCTTCGTCAGGCACTAAGAGAATTTGTAGAGGTTGTAACTACATCGTTTTGGAGATCGTGATTCGAAACCGGTGCTCGGCGTGGCCCACTGCGTGCGTCGGGCCTACTGGATGCTTCTGGCTCACTGGATGCGATGGGCCTACTACATGCAGCAGGTCCTCTCTCCCATCGGCTTGAGAGTCTCGCTGAAAAATCTTTTCTTAGGAGAAAGCTGATTCCCGGATTAGAAGCACCCTGTGTACTCATTAGAGTAGCTCCATTTTTTACATGGTGCTGAATGGCCAGGGACGCTAGTCCTCTTAAATGACGATCATATGGGACGTTGGATTTTAGCAGTGTTGACGTTTTGCTCCAGCCAATCTCATGCTTCGTCTCCATGTGATGGGATGCAATGCTGTTTCTTGTGTCTTTATTCTTCGTATCTGCCATATGTTGTTTAACTCTCTTTTTAACTCCCACTCGCGTTTCTCCAATGTAAACAGCACTGCACTCATCACATGGACTCTGTACACTCCTTCACGTGTATTTGGGATCTTGGACAAAACACTCTGGTCCTCCTCGCACGTCACTTTAACCCGTTTTTTCAGCAGTTCGTCTTTGATATTTCCCCCATTCTTCAGGACCAGAAACTTACTCGCCACTTACACTGGACTGCAAGAACAGTAAGTCTACATAAAATAAAATGTCCGCGTCACGTTATTGAGGACACTTTTTTCCGTAAAGAACACGTTCCCACCTGTGCTGACGAAGTGTATTTTGTTTCCTAATATTCCTTCCAGTAAAATTGTCTCTTTTATCGTCGTTGGGCAGATAATTCAGTTGGATTCGTGTACCGTAAAAAAAAAGACCAAATATTTGCAATAAAAGATAAAGATATTCTGTCTCTTAGTGAACCACCTATTTGCAAAAAACAGTGCATTCTGACAATTAAGTACTGAAACGATAAGCGTGTAACACTTAAGCATGTTACAATCTACTGTTGGATGACAATACAAACAATGGTTACAACAATAATTTTGCAGTTACGAGCCACTTCAGGGCCACGTGCTTCTAGCTGCAACCCCCATTTTAGAAATAGGCACTTCCCCATACGACGCTTTACCTGTCTGTCGAAATTTAGATCTGGCAACTTTCCTTAATGAGCTGTAGAGGTGTCTTTATACCCTATGAGAATTAACATGGGAGCCTGGTAATTACCTAGTCACTAGTAACACTCAACGTTACCAAAGGCACTTTTTCTCCATAAAGAACATGTTCCCACATTTTCGTGTTGAGGTTTTCTTTGTTACTGGACCCAAAATTCAAACGATTTGCAAAGATTTCTACCGCATGGGGAATTTACACCAGTATGCTGAAATCACGTACAAGTTGGTTTCAGTTAAAAGACACAGTCTGCTAGTGCGGCCGCCTTTTTTTCATCAACAATCATTTTTTTAACAATCGTATGTCTACAATCAGACAATCTACTATTACTTGGTGGCGACACACTAGCGTGTGTCTAGATAGTAAAATGTTTATCTTTTTTAAGCCCAACAACTTTTTAAGAATGTCTAATTATTAAAAAATGTTTTCGAGTGGTACTGCTGTCATTAAAAAAAAATTGCCACTTCCACATGCACCTAAGTCTGTGAAAACTTTGTACAAGAAAACTACTGCACCAAATGTAACATGGTTGCGCTCATTGTTCAGCCAGTTTATTGCTCTTTAAGCTTATTTTCCTGAAAAAGAGATCTAATGCTGAGATCAACGTGGAGAAAATTAAAGTTACATTACGGATTTTCCCAGAGTTAAACACCATTGGTTTAAAGCCTCTTCATTCAATCTTTTTAGCTGCCTCAACAAACGGACCACTTTAGAATTAAAATTAGCTTTCACAAAATGTACCTTTTACTCTATTTAACATTCTTAAATATATGGTACAAGAACGAAAACACAAATCGCACTGTCTGCAACACTGTTCAACTTTCCGTCATGTTTCCAGAATGGTTTGCAACTCACAACAAGACAGTGACCTAAAACATACATAATCAGTTGTACATAGTGCTCACAATTTCCGGTATTTTGCAAACCAATTATTCAATTTTTTTTAAACTATTGGATAACCGAAAACCGAAATAAAATATAAAAATTAAATAGAACAACTAGTTTCTTACTATCTGCAAAATACTAACCTTCAGTACTCATGCTAAATTCACATAATTTGGCTTTTCCCATGTTCAAATAAATTCTTAATTTTTTGATTTCAACACCTGTTGCCCGTTTTCCCTGTCAGGCGCGCGCCGTGCAGTATATCTGCTGCAACCGCCTGCCTACTGTGGGGTAAACCCCATTCGCTTTTGAGCATGCGTCAATGACAGCCGAGTGTGCGGTTTGTTCCCAACCAAACAATGGCCAACAAAAACGATCAGGAGGTGATCGAAACTGAACCTGGAGGTGAACCAGGAAGCCTACAACAACACACGGTGATGGAGAGCCTGGAGTGAACTGGGTCTGAGGAGCGCCAGTGAACTAGAAGGCACACACGGTGGAAAGAGGCCGAGACAGTAAAGATGAAACCACGCTGATGGTGAGTGCTTTGGTGGTTTTCGATAGAATTAAGGCTAAGATAATGAATAGGACTTTCTGTGTTATTCCCTCCACCGCTATGACAAAGCCAGCATGAGTACTGAAGGTAAGTATTTGGAAATAGTAAAAAACAAGAATTTTAACCTGTTAAAATTGGGTTTTACTACCATAATAATACTTATCTTCAGTACAAACCGCCCGCCTCTCCGCTCATGGAACAAGAAAGGTTCGAAAGCGAATGGGGATTTCCCCACGGGAGGCAGGCAGCTGCAGCAGATATACTGTGCAGCGAGCCTAGCGGGGAAACGGGCAACAGACGTTGAAATCAAAACATTAAGAATTTATTTGTTTGAGCATGGGAAAAGCCAAATTATGCAAATTTAGCGCGAGTATTGAAGGCAAGTATTTTTATGATAGTAAAAACCAATTTTAACAGGTTAAAATTCTTGTTTTTATCCGTCAGCTGTCGGAACCATCGTTAATCTGTCATTTTATTTTTAGGCTGATTCAGTAATAAGGTATGAGAAATGGGAAATGTAGGCAAGATGACAAGATGAAGAATTAACACTATACCACCAAAGAAGAAATCAATTAACATTTCTTGAATTATCGGGGAAAAAGTCTGTTCCCCATCATCACATGAGGAACAGACTTTTCCCCGAAAATTCAAAAAACAATGTCGTTGATTTCTTCTGTGGTAGTACAGTATGTTTCTTACTATCTGTAAAATACTAACCTCTAGTATGTGCTAAAATCGTTTTCGATTTGCTTTTCTACCCGATTTTTAAACCCCTTAAAAGTTTAAAACACCTGCAACACTTGCAATGCAATGAGGTTAGCCTATCTGCCACTTGGTGCGCAACAATCGTTGCCTCCAACAAGCCAGCGCCAGCCCAACAATGACACTTCGTTTTCGGGTATGGGACAAGGCAGACGTGTGTCATGTTTGCTCTGTTCTTTTTTGCTTTTCGCCAGGGAATCCGGCGTTTCGTGTTCCTTGCCCGAGATTTCATTTTGTTCGCGTCGGGGATTTTCCCGAGTGTTCGTGTGAAAATAATGACGAATTAAACCCTCAGGACATTCACCCTGCGGTTGCCAATGGTGGCCATGTAGTTTTATCGGGTTTTGATGGATTTTGGGACGAAAATGAGGTGTTAGAAGTGCTGCACAAATGGTTGAAATTGGTCCGATGTCGCGTGTTTTTCGAAAAAAAAAAAAAAAAAAAATTATATATAGGTTCGATTGAGTCTCCTTCTGGATCTAAAACACCGCTTGAACGTTGTCGGAATTTTTTATTACTGACCTAAATGCCCCACTTGTGTTTTGTTTGGCTTGGTGTACGGACGCTTCCGTTAGGCCTAATGTGGTTGGAGTCGGGAATGCTTCTTCATCGCCGGGCTGGCTTCCTTGCTGTCCATGTCTCCAATTGACCCTGGTAATTTGAGATGTTTGCAGTTCGTGAGGCATACAATGGATTTTTGATTTGATTGGATTTGTGCTGAAAGTTTGCCGTGCTGCAGGAGAAGATGGTGGCGTTTTTTGCGCAGATGGCAAACGCCAAACGCCAATCGCCGGTTGTGCTCTTTTCTTTCCTCCATGGTCGTGCCATCGGTTGCCAGGCGAGTGCTGCCATCTATCGTCGCGGAGGAGGAGCTTCGTTTGCGAAACCGAAACTGTTGTTGCTGGGAAGCTGCCTGTGGTGAGTTGAAAAAATGAGGCTGTTGGCACTGGGTCTGTGGCTGCACTACAGCAGACGGTCGTGTCTGAACCGGAGCTGTTAGTGCGGGGCAATGTTGCAAGATGGAAGTGTGAGGGAAATGCAACAAAAAATTGAAAACTCCAAGGAGGGAGTTAGCCCCAAAAAGTCTCGTGGCGGAGAAAACGCCAAAAACGAGTCTCAGCCACTATGTTGAATTCCCATAGAGGGAAAAAAGACCCACACTCGGGGCGTGGCGAACACCACGAAGCCCCGAGTGGTGCACAAGTCTGATAGGCGCCGAAAAACGCCGTACTCAGACTTCAACAGATCCTCATCGCCGGCGAACACCACGAAGCCCCGAGTGGTGCACAAGTCTGATAGGCGCCGAAAAACGCCGTACTCAGACTTCAACAGATCCTCATCGCCGGCGAATCGCACTAGATGCGTGCTGTTAACGCTGATGGGCGGTGCGTTGTGCCTGGAAAGAAAATCGCCACTCGTTAACCGCCAATCGCCACCCGTTACCCGCCACTCGTTAACCACCAATCGCCACTTGTTAACCACCAATCGCCACTCGTTACCCACCAATCGCCACTTTCGTCAGCGTTCCTTGTTAGCCACGTGGAGTTCACGTTGCAACTTTGTTAGTCCTTGGCCACATCCCGGTTACACTTCCCGACTCTCGTCACGGGCTGTGGCCGGCCATCGCCATTGCGAGTTGACAGGCCGTTGCATGGCCGTGTCTGGTTCTTCACATTGGCCGTATCGTGCGGTTTTTTAAGGTGATTCTTTCATTTGATCAAGCGGTCGCTGCATCGGAAACGCCCTCCAAATTTTGCATTTCTTTTAATTTCGTTAAGGATTTTTCATTTAACTTAAATTCCTTGATGGTTAATTCGTGGCTTGTAAATTCCTTGCAAGAAGGAAGTGGAAGGGCATGCAACAAAAATTGATAACTCCAAGGAGGGAGTTAATCCTAAAATGTCTCGTGGCAGAGAAAACGTCAAAAACGAGTCTCAGCCACTATGTTGAGTTCCCATAGAGGGAAAAAGACCCACAATCGGGACGTGGCGAACACCACGGAGCCCCGAGTGGTGCACAAGTCTGATTGGCACCGAAAAGTGCCATACTCCAACTTCAACAGATCTGAAGGAATTTTTATTTTTTATTCTAATTTTAAAGTCCTTGCTCGTTACTGACACTGAATTTTGTATGGGATTCTGTGGCTGGATAAGGGCATTTTACGACGGTTGCACTACAGCATTTGTTGTACAGTGTGAGGCATATTAGTAATACGTTTGGAGTTTTGGAATGGAAATCAGGAATCTGCAGAACGAACCCTTTTGCTGGCTAAGTTTTCTGCTGTTTTATTTCTCAACTTCAGAGACGCAAGATTCTGTAGGAGGTTGACCAGGATGCCCCCCCCCCTCCCCCG
>JAHWFP010112254.1:0-14207 GCA_023313725.1 Lithobius niger
CATATGGTCTCCAGATTGAAAACTTTCATGTCAATCAAATCGAAAAATCCCACCGCCTTCCTTCCAAAAATAAAAGTAGGCCACAAACAATTCTCATTCAGTTCCGCACCAGGGACTCCAGGGATGAATGGTTGAAGGGTAAGAAAGGTCGACTCAACAATCACGATATTTTTAAGAACAATAATACCGAAAAAATCTATGTGAATGAACACTTAACGCCTTTCTTTAAAACTCTTATGTGGAGAACCAGACAAGCAGCTAAAGGAGTGTATCAATTCATGTGGTTTAGGAATGGCAAGATCAACCTAAGAAAAAATGCTGCCGACAAACAAGTGAAAACAATACAAAGGGAAACTGAATTGGAAAGATTCATACAAGAAATTAATCAGTCTAATGGAGCCAATACAGAATGATGATGTGGAATCAGCTAATGCTGTGGTGAAGAACTTTTGTGATCTCAGTCATCAGTTGATAGTAACTGATGACAACAAGCATGTTACATTGTTACATAAAAATATAAGAAGCTGCCGAAAAAACTGGGATCAATTTGTTATGGAAATTGAAAATTCAGCTATCAAATGGGATATAATTATTCTTACTGAAATAAACTTAAAAGAGGAGTTAATAATTAATTACAGTATTGATAACTATGAAAAATTCAGTATTTGTAGAGCTAAAATGCGTGGTGGTGGAATTTTAATAATGTTCAAAGAATCAAAGATAAACTTAAGTGGAAAACAATTCTTTAAAAATTGACACTAATGATGCGATAGACATATCATTCACATACAAGAACAGCACGTTTAACCTAATTGCCATTTATAGGAAACCTTCATCAAGTCGCATAACGTTTATTAGGGAGCTAAAAAAAATTTTTAACGAAAAAATATAAAAAATAATAAAAATAATACAATCCTTGTTGGCGACCTTAACTTCAATACATTTACAGAAACTCAAGACATGAGTGAAAAATACGACATTGAACAATTTAAGAATACCATGGTCTCACTTGGATTTGTGTGTATGATTGATACACCAACAAGAGAGGAAATACGAAATAATAAAATTGTAAAATCCTGTATAGATTTAATCTATGTTAACTTCCAGAAATTTCATGCAAAAAGTTTTGTCGTAGAGGTCAACATTTCTGACCATTATTTCACTGCAATCGAATGGTGGAATGACCAAGATATGAATGGAAATGATTTTTTAAATACAAAGAAAGAAAATGTTTATGTTTATAAACTAAATCATAAAAATATAATTTCACAACTTGCAAATTTTAACTGGGATTACCTAGCTAAATTAATGGATTCTAACTTAATTTATGAATCTATTGAAAGTGAAATAAATAAAATATATGAAGCTAATAAAATCTATGTTAAACGGAAGCCTGCTAAGGACACTATGAAGAATGAGTGGATGAACCAGGAGTTGCTTGATCAAATAAACAAGAAAAACAGATTATGGTCAAGAATAAGTAAATCGGTAAATCCTTGTCCGAAACTGATTGCTGAATATAAATTAAATAAAGATGTAGTTAAATTAAATATTATGAATACTAAACAAAATTACTACAAACAGTATTTTTATGATAATAAAAATGACAGTAAGAAAATCTGGGAAAAAATTCAACAGCTTACTGGTCACACAAAAGATAAGGAAAGTATTGATGATGGTATTAAGAAAGCTTTTAAGAATACTAGTGATAAGGAAATTGGGAACTGCTTTGTAAATAATTTTGTACAAGTGCCTAGATTAAAACATGCATGCAAGCGTAAAAGTTGTAACAATGTGATTAAACACATTCTAACAAATGCAACCAGGAGGTTTGAGAAAACAATGATCATAAACACACCGACAAAATATGATATAATACAAATACTAAACAATATTAAAATTAAACGGTCATTTGGCTATGACGGGTTTCTTATTGAACATTTTGTAAAATCTAAAGAAAATAGTAGTGTTTTTCTGTTAACGTTGATAAATTCAATAATTGCAAAAGAAACTTGGCCTAATAACCTAAAAAAACAAGTATTAAGACCTGTCTATAAGAAAGGAAATAAAACTGATCCTAATAATTACAGACCTATTGCATTATTACCAGTCATTAATAAAGTTGTTGAAAAATATTTTGCTAATTGCATAACAAATTATTTAAGCCATTTCCAACTAATCGATTCAAACCAATTCGGATTTCAGCGTGGCAAAGGTACAATTGATGCACTGCATAGAATAAACAATATGGTAACAAATGCACTAAATGACGGGAAATATGTTGGTGCAATCTTAATAGATTTACAAAAAGCATTTGATACAATTGACAAAGATGTTTTATCTAGGAAACTTTTTAACCTTGGTTTGAGAGGAATAATTTTGAATAATATTGTTAATTATCTAACGAATAGGACGTGTTGTGTTGGCATCAATAACTTACACAGTTCGTGGCAACCTATTGAATTTGGCGTGCCACAAGGCTCTATTCTTGGACTACTCCTTTTTCTTCTTTATGTAAATGATCTACAGTACCTTAATTGGAACAGTTACTTTACACTTTATGCAGATGACATTATTATGATTGGAATTAATAATAAATGCAATGTAATGACCCAAAATTTACAAACTGACTTTAACACCATAAACTTATGGCTTAAGAATAACGAATTATATATCAGTGCAGAAAAAACGTGTTATCTTCAAATCATGACCTCACATATGAAAAATGAATCAAGTGAAATCTATATCCACGATGACCTATGTCATGACAATCAAACGTGTACATGCCCTAAACTACTTAAAGTTACGGAATGCAAATATTTAGGCATCACAATTGACGAAAATTGGAAATTTGCCAAACATATCGAAAATCTAGTTAATAGAATTAGACGAATTGTACCTCTGCTTTATAAATTACAAAGTATTCTTAACAATGAAACAAAAAAATCTCTTTTTGAGAGCTGGATTAATACACTCATTAGATACGGATGTAGCGTTTATGGAACATCAACTGATGGCCTCATTAACAACTTGCAAAAAATTCAAAATAAAGGACTGAAAGCATTGTTTGGTAAACGTGTTGGACAACGTACTTCTGATATTTATGATCATTACAAAATAATGACCGTTAGACAATTAATAACGAATTGCGTAATCAAAAAGAATTATTTCCTGATGGAACATAAATTGGAAAATAAAAGAAATATAAGATCAACATCTGAATGGCTCAAAGTTCCTACATGGCGAAATTCCTACGGTAAGAGAGGCCAACGTTATGTAATCCCGCATACTTTTAACTTACTCCCAGTTAAGCTGAGAGACTTAAAGAGTAAATACCAACTCAATAAACGCATTAAAGAATGGATAATAACTTTAAAGCAACATTAAAAATATTAAAATTTTAACCAGTTCTAATTATCTAATATACATAATAATACGCATGCTTTTTCTTTATTTAATTTTTAAACCTTACATGAAATTTGTATTTTTCCTATATCGTTACTTCTACACAATTATTAATTTACAGACACATACAGACTTCATAGGTCTCGTGTTCTGGCCTGTATTGTATATTGCAAATGTAATTTGTGTGAATAAAATTATTATTATTATTATTATTACGTAATAACATAAGTGACATAAGTGACAAACAGGCGAAACTTTCACATAAATTCACAGCAAGTTATGAATTTGAAGACAACGAATATATATATATAAATCAAACTGTCGAAAATTTTGAAGAATTGAAAACAAGCTTTATTATGGAAAAAAAGGAACCAAACCTGAAAATTTTACACCTAAATATAGAAAATAGAAAACATTGGGAACAATGGCAAATGGAATACACATCAGCCAATATAAAATGGGACGTGATGGCTTTCACTGAAATAAATATAAAAGAAGAGGAACTTGATGCCTACAATATTGAAAATTACGAAAAATTTGGAATTTGTAGGAAAAAAGGAAAAGGTGGAGGTATACTGGTTTTTATTAGAAGTGCAGTGTTTGAAAACATCAAATGTACAAGTACCAAACTCGAAAATAATGATGTCATTACGGTAAATTTTAACTGGAACAATGAATTATACAACATCATTGTGGTATATAGAAAACCATCAAGTAGCAGAACTAAATTCCTAAAAGAACTAAAAAACTATTTAAATAAAAAAACTGAAATAAAAAACGTAATCGTCTTAGGGGATCTAAATTTCAATCTTTTAAAACAAACGCAAGACAAAAATGAAAAAGCCGATATTAAGAAATTCGAAAATCTAATGGCGGAACTTGGCTACACACCGCAAATTAATTCACCTACTAGAGAGGAATTTAGGGAAGGAAGTCTAATTAGATCATGTCTTGACACAATCTTCACTCGCATTAAACATGTGCATAGTAGAGCGTTCGTGATCAAAATCAAAATTGCGGACCATTATCCAACTGGAATTGAGCTTTGGAACGATGACATAAAAAATACCATAGACGAAAAGGGAAAAGAAAAATACACTTTCAGACTGAATAACGAAAATATAATAAAATGCTTAAACAGTCAAAATTGGACTAAATTAAAAAAGTTAACAGATCCAAACGATATTTATAATGAAATTGAAAAAACCATAACAGACATATATGAAAGAAACAAAATATACTACAAAATTACAACAAATAAGAAAGTAATGAAGAATGAATGGATGACAAAAGATCTATTAAATCTAATAAACAATAAAAATAGACTCTGGTCAAAAATCAGTAAAAATAACAAAATTAACAAAGAAATGAACATTAATTACGAAAATGCGAAAATAGAAGTAAGGAAAAAAATAAAAGAAACTAAACAACAGTACTACTGTAAATATATAAAAGAAAACGAAAAAGATAGCAGTAAAATATGGAATTTAATAAACAACATTTCAGGTAAAAAAGTTAAAGAAAATAACATTGATGAGCATATAAAAAAAACTTTTAAAAATACTGAAACTAAACAACTGAGCGAAAATTTTATGTTTAACTTTAATAATCAAGTACCACTGTTAAAAAGGCAATTTAAAAATAATAACCAATTTAAAAAAAAGTCTACATGTGTAAAAACGATTCTAAACACTATAAGAATAACAACACCAAGTGAACAAGAAATAGAAGAAATACTAAACAAAATAAAGAAAAAAAATCAACAGGAATGGATGGAATCTTAATGGAACATTTAACAGAAAGTAAAAAAAACACATGCTGTTTCATGAGAATGTTAATTAAAGCCATAATAGATAAAGAAATCTGGCCAGAGAAATTGAAGTCACAGGTAATCAGACCAGTATTCAAAAAAGGAAATAAACTTGATCTCAACAATTATAGACCAATAGCGCTACTACCAGTAATAAACAAAATTGTCGAAAAATACTTTGGAAACAAATTACAAAATTTCCTGCAGAGATACAATATTTTATATGACAAACAATTCGGCTACCAGTCAGGAAAAAATACACTCAATGCCCTTCAATCAATTAATAATAATATCAATAGAGCATTAAACGAGGGCAAATATATCGGAGCAATCCTTATAGATTTACATAAAGCTTTTGACACATTAGAACATAACAAACTGATTTCGAAACTTTATAACAATGGTATTAGAGGAAAATTCTTAAACATCATGTTAAGCTATCTTACAAATAGAAAAGCGAGCGTAAAAATTGAGCAAACTTACAGCACTTGGTATGATGCCAATTATGGCGTCCCTCAAGGATCAATTTTAGGACCAATACTTTTTTTAATATTTATCAACGACATACAAAATGAAACTTGGACTACTTATATAACTATGTACGCAGATGACATTTTTATGCTTTCAATCAACATTGAAAAAGCAAAAATGATTGAGAACCTTCAACATGATTTTAACAAAATAAATAATTTTTTCAGAGTGAACGACCTGTACATAAGTGAAGAGAAAACTAATTTCATGCCAATACATACTTCACACATGGAACATGGGTTTAAACACATTGTTTTACATAGTAACCAATGTAAAATTGATGGAAATTGTAAATGTAAAAAAATAAAACAAGTCACTGAAGCAAAATATCTTGGAATGGTTCTTGATAAAAATTGGAAATTCTATCAGCATATTGAAGGTCTAATAATTAGATTGAGAAAAATATTACCATTCATTTATAGAATTAAAGACCTCATAACCCTGAATACAAAATTGATGATTAATTACTTCAAAAATACGTATAAAATACCGCACGAAAGGACAAGACCGCAAAAAAATTGGCTTAGAACACCTGCCTGGAGAAATTCATATGGTAAGAGAGGTGAAAATTTTTTAATACCATTTGCTTTCAACTTGTTACCACAACATCTTAGAAACCTTAAGCACATCAATCGAGTGAAACGTGAAATTAAACAATGGACCATCAACAACATCAATATTCTTGAATTTAACCTATAGTAAAACATTTTTTTATGCATTGCTGTAACAAGTATAACTGGTACATCAGATAAAAAGAAAAACGTGTACATATATTTTTTTTTTAAAAGGCATAAAATATATTTATGTAGTTACTATAGGATAATTAATTTTTAAGTTTAGTTCTTTTTTTGATAAATGTATAAGAGTTTTGTATAATATATTTATGCAGATATATATTTCAACAGTTATGTTTAACTAACCAAAACAATAACCCATACAAACTCCCTGAGTTTCGGGTTACTATGTCATATAAAACAATAACAATGACTGTACTGAACTGTACAAATAAAATTATTATTATTATTATTATTATTATTATTAAGTGGCTGACAAGTAAGCCTATATTATTCACGGAATGATACCAGGTAGAGACGAAGAGTTTTCATCGTTAGATTCAGCATCCAAAAAATTAGCTAAAGGAATTAAAAAAAAATAAAACCGGAAGCATGAAGCGGAAGTAGCTAACAAGTGACTGGAAGTTGCTGAGTAAACCCATCACCTATGGAACGGTTCCAGATAGAGATAAACTGTTTTCACCATTAGAATTAGCTTCCTAAAATAAGTTCAAATAAATAAAAACTAATGGAAGCATGAAGCGGAAGTGCTGCGAAAGTGGCAAAAGTGGCGGAATTTCCAGAATTTTCGGAATTTGCAGCCGCTTGTTTATTGTCGGAGACCCCTGAATCCCCTGAACAATCCCGTACAATCCCCTGAAGAGTGAAAAACAACCCTCCCCGCGCTAAAATCGCGCAATAAAAAGCCTCCTTTTGTAGTTTTGTAGCTGGTTAAATAGTGAAAAATTATGATACAAAGAAAAGCCATGTTTTGAGCAGGTTGTAACATTTTTTCTATAAGATCACTGTTAAGCTTAAGAATGTCAGATTTGAGTTTTATTGCCTTAATACGAATCTTGACGACCACTGGTGTAGTTTTAACTTCTTTTTTTTTTTGCTAGGATACCGTAAATCTTCAATTTGTGGCCGGCTCCTCAACTGTAGCAAGGTGTTTTCCCAATCATGAATTAGTGTAGTCGGTCTGTATAGTTACAGCCGGGTCTCTAGCTGTATGGAGGTCGAAAAATTAACTAAGAATACCGTAAATCCTCTATTAGTACCCCGGACTACTGGTTAAAATTCAAGTCATTTTACCCGGCTATACGATTAGAGACCCGACAACAACTATAGACCGGCTACTATACACAATTTAGAAAGGAAGTTTACAGTATCAATACATGTAGAACATGTGTTTTGACATTAAAAGCTGTCAATAATGTCATATGAATGCTTTTACCATTACTCTTTAACTTGGATGCAGTATCTGTTTATGTGACGGACGTGCTTTTTATAGAATTGAAAACGACGTGTTCTTCATTCTACAGGGCGGTCCAAAGTCCGTTGCACCAAAAGCCCTAAAAAATTGGAATTAGGTGCCTGACTCATAGGACTTTGTTTTGTCCCTAAGATGGGGGCCATCCACTGAGCTTACGTTGGGGCGCCCTGCCCCTCTCAACCCCAGATACAAAAATTTATCTATGTTCCTTAAACTAAACAGAAAAAAACACCCCTGGTTGGGAACGTTCAAGCAATACGTCTCAAGAAATAAGCATCCCCGCCCTCGTAATCAATCGTCATCAATTGACGAACAGACATAGGCGATAGTGCCTACGCTCTTTTATTTATGGCAGGTGTCAGGAATTAACTGCTCAACCCAGGGACGTTAGTCATGTTTATTGTAGGGAACAGAAATAAACTTGGTAACTAGTGGGTTTAGGGGGGGGGGGGGGCAAGGTGCCTCAACGTAAGGGTTTGTTTGTCCCCCCCCCCCATCTCAGGGACAAACATTCGTACTATGCGTCAGATGTGTGATATAAATAGACATAAATCGCTGGAAATAATACTAATAATAATAATAACGGGTTCAGTGAGTTACCTTTATGCCAGTTGAGGATGTGGCCATAGCGACTAAGGCGCTATGCAAGTGATCTGGGGGCGAACTGGGTAGCTGGTTCGAATCCAGGTCATGCCACTCCGACGAAACGTAAGTGCATAAAGGTGGCTTACTGAACTACGTTATTTCTTGTGTATGATTTTCGCTGTTGGCTTAATTTCCAATTTTCCTCAGATGTGTGATCTCAGTGCTGTAGAACCTTTGGTGAGTGCACCCGCACGGGACAATTTCCCAACCGTTCAGGTATGCCCTCATGAGGGCGTGGGAGCTACATTGAAGATGTAATAAAACACATCCTGTTTATCTCATTAGCATGCCGTTTTGGGCGATCAAGTTGGCTGGGTCATGCATAATTTCTCCAATTGGAAGCAAACATCTATTTCTCACAGGAACAAAAGTAAGTTTTATAATTGGGGGTTGAGGGGAGGGGGGACAGGGCTCCCCAATGCAAGCTCATGAAGTGGCCCCCATTTTAGGTACAAACTTTGGTTCTGTGTCTCAGATGTGTAATCTCAAAGCTGTAAAACATTTGATGAGTGCACTGGACAATTTCCTGCACCGTGCAAGGAAGCACTCATGAGGGCGTGGGGGATACATTGAAGATGTAATAAAACGCATCCCGTTTATCCAATAATTAGCATGCTGTTTTCGGCTGTCACGTTGTCTGGGCCGTGCGCATATTTCCCCAATTGGAACCAAACCTCTATTTCTCACAGGAAAAAAAGTTATTTTTTATATCTGGGGGTTGAGGGGGGGGGGGGGAGGGCGCCCCAATGCAAGCTCAGTGGGTGGCCTCCACCTTAGGGACAAAACAAAGTCCTACGAGTCAGGTGCTAATTCCAATTCTGTAGGGCTTTTGGTGGGGTGCAACGGACTTTTGGGCCACCCTGTATATAGGACATGCTCTTCATTCTATAAAGAGCATGTCTGTCGCATAAATAGATACTGCATCCAAGTTAAAAAGAGTAATGGTAAAAGCATTCATGTGACATAATAGACCGCTTTTATAATATCAAAACACATTTGATAGCGTAAATTTTCTTTCTAAATTGTCGTATAGCCGGGTGAAAATGACTTAATTTAACCAGTAGCCCGGGCTACAACTAGAGGATTTACGGGGGGGGGGGGGATGAGGCTTAAGGGCGCGTCTACAGCTTGGTCCTTAGCGCCAACCTCAGTCACAGTGCAGTGGTCCGGGTTGCCACTGCACCACACATTACAGAGATATTATTCAAACCCCTAACCTAAATCTTGTCAGGATTTACGGTATTCTTAGTTATGTGAGAATGAGATACACGGAAAGCTAAACGAAGAGAAAGGATGACTTGGTTACAAAATTGTCATAAAACTTAAAGGCTATTGGATGGGATGATTGAGAGAGCATGGGCAAAGGAAAATTGGCCTCTGTCGTCTATAGAGTAATGAAAATAGGCAACGAACTTTTTATTTATTTATTTACCTAATTCTATCCCGAAGTCTCAAAGAGAAACTTGTATGAGTTACATCAAGTATAAAATAATTTACAATAACATCATCTTTAGAATTACGGTTAAAGACAAAACTGAATGTATAAAACTAAATAGGAATCAAATTTTAAAGTACAAGAACAAGATGAATGAACACAATCATGAAGATGAATCCTTCGATTAAACTTATAATACAGTACTATGGCTTAACAAATGTATGACAAGAAATTACTAATTTCTGCTAATACTATGTAATTACTAATACTAATTACTAATACTAATTATTAATAACTGCATTGTCACTGTCATTTTCAAAATCATTGGGCCCGGCAGAATGTAACTGGCACATGGGCAACCTTACAAGTATAGGATGACATTAACAGACAATGCTGTCATTTTTCCTTGGGTCACAGTGTGCGTTAACACTTGAATAATGTTAAAAGCAAATTATCGAGTGTAAGTGAGGTGATGTCGATCGCACGAACGAAGCGAGTGACTCGGCTAGTCTGTAGTTATTTAATACAAACGTTATATTGGACTATTGGTGCAAAAAACGCTAAAGAGGATAAAAGACTAGATTCAAGCAAATATTCATTAAACCCAGTTAAACAAGAAAAACCCATATAACGTGTGTTACTAACGAAAACCATAAACGACCCACGCGTTATTTATGAGTATTGTTAGTACCTCACCTGAAATGTTTCTTTCTCGTTGTACGGATTTTGAGGAATTTTTTTAATGCATCCATGCACCCTGCTCTGTACGTTTTATCTTTTTTTTTTTTTTTTTTGTAGTTGCCCTTATCGTATGAGGCAAATGTTTCGTCCACCAAACTGCATTGTTTCAGTTACGCTGTAGTATCACAGCACTTAAAAAAAAAACGTAAAGGTCAGCAGATGGATGGTATGCTGGTGCAACTAAACCATGGCCAAATTAACCCTTTATAGCATGGCGTCCCTTTAAAAGGACGGCTACTGAACGGGAAAAAACTAAGTCTCAACGCGCAACGCGAGCTTCATGAGGGGTCCCCGGGGACCCCGAGTAAAGCGAGCAGCAACAGCCCAGTGGTCAGCGTCCTCGTTTGCATACCAAGTGAATGCCGGATCGAATCCCGCGACCGACCAGACTTGAAAAAAAAATATCTCGTTTGGCATGAGCATTAAAGGGTTAATTCAGACGTAACCCGATTTTTAGTAATTATGGCAATTTTCCTTTCCGTCCTGTTTAAATTGGTCAAATTTGAACTTATTTAACACTTTTGAAGCTGAAATCAGTTTAGTAACGGGAGGGGGGGGGGGGATTAAGGCTTAATGGCGCGTCGACAACTTGGTCATTAGCGCCAACCTCAGTCACAGTGCAGTGGTCCGGGTTGCCACTGCACCACACATTACAGAGACGTTATCCAAACCCCTAATCTAAATCTTGTCATACATCTGTACCTCCTGCAAAAATTGAAAAACACCGGACAGGAGGACAGACTTATCGCCCAACTGACGCGCAATGTCATGTTTAGTAACGGGAGGGGGAGACTCTATAGTTGTAAGCAAGAAACCTCCAGTCACGGTAAAGACCGAAAAACAGTGCTGAATAAACAGTATTAGATCCCGTAGGTGTTAATGGAGTAGGCTAAGCGAGTCAGGTTACAGTCTCTTGATCTTGATCAGTAGATCTGAGCGAGTCAGGTTACAGTCTCTTGATCTTGATCAGTAGATCTGAGCGAGTCAGGTTACAGTCTACTGACTTAAAGGTGCCTAGTCACCGAATGACAAGATACAGCATCTAGCGCCGTCTACCATTATTTAGTTCTCTGTAGCACTTGATTTCAACAAGCGAAGGAATGCGCAAAGAAATTTCTTTTCACACAACAAAGCAGTCACGTGCCTCCTTAATTATTGAATGTAAAATTGGTGCGTCCGCGTACTCCAGAGAGCAAGCGGTCAATGTTAACGATATCTCTGTCACTCGATGGTGCCCATCTAGCGGTTTAAAACGGTCAATGTATAGGAAAAAGCGCCCGTGATGTCGCTAGGCTTAATTTTACCATTTGCCTCCTGGTGCACGTAGGCGCACCAATAGGCGCACCAATAATTAAGGAGGCACGTGGCTTGTTTGTTGTGTAAAATGACATTTATTTGTGTGTTCCTTCGCTTATTCAAAGTAAGGCTGGACAGAACTAGATAGCGTTAAATTGCTGTAGATGCTGCAGCTTATCACCTTGATGGCAATCCCCCTTTAATACTGTAACCATGTTACTTAAAAGCTCGCACTCTCATCATTTAGCTACCACGACAACTTTATGAGAGATTACCTGTTGACCGTTTCCATACAATAGCAGTCTCTTCAAACAGCTAATTGTATTAGGGATTGAGCGTGTAAAATATTGTTACTTAGCCTGGGTAAGTTGGATTTACATTAGTAATTAAATTTCCTAATTGGAAAAACAGTCCCTCGGTTTCCGAAGTCACGAAATTGTGCCTGCTGGAAGTTTTAAACTTGCGTAAATAATAATTAGGGCTTTGACATTACCGAAATTGGAGTGTTCGTTCTGAAAGTGTTTTGCCGCCACATTTTATCTCCACTTAGAAAAGTGTTCACAAGTTGGGATAATTAGACATCTAAATTGTGAATTTATGGCTTTCATCCCATTCAGTTTCGCTCTTCTGTATAGCGCAATAATAAATTTCACTCGAGACCGTGACAAAAGAGAAACCTAGAAGCGGCGACTCAAGCAAGGATGAAAAATAAATCCAAGCCGACGACTGGCAATTCTCCTCAAATATATTTAAACATGAAATTTTCCTGCTGGTAGATTTTTGCTTCTAGTAGCAAGACATGTCTTATGCGTGATACGAAAATGTATACTAAACCGAACTCGGCGTGGGTTTAGCAGGCTGTATGAAGGCCGTGTGAAAGAATTTGCGAGTAGGCTATGTGTAAGTTGCTGTTTGAAGGACTAATTTTCTCGTTGTTTTGCTTTAGTGTATTGCTTTGTTGCGTCCCAACTTTGGCCATTGTAACGGAAATAGAACACTTAAACTACGGATGTTTGAAAGGTGCACCTCTTCCAACTATGATTATGACTCTATAGTTTCTTTTAAACTTTATTTATGATCGAATTAACGTGAAACGGCAAAATTCAGCCACTACAATGACTTAAACATTAAAAGACTTAAACTACGGATGCTTGAAAGGTACACCTTTTCCAACTCAGAGTACGACTGTAGCTTCTTTCCAACTTTATGGAAAAATATTATGTGTAAACTCGAAAATTCAGCCATTGCAGCGGAAATAAAACGCTTAAAATTCGGATATTTGAACGGTCTACCTGTGATAAATCATACTTATGACTATAGTTTCTTTCCAACTTTATATTTATGACCAAAAGTAACTTTATATTTATGACCAAACGTAATGCAAAAAGTCCAAAATTCCACAATTGTAACGGAAACAAAATAGTCAAACTGGGGATGCGTGAAAGGTACACCTCTTCCAGCTACGAAAAATAGATTTCACACATTCATCATACCATATCCCACCCATTATTATCCTAACACTTTTTTTCTACCAATACTTTTTTTCCAACTTTTATTTATGACAAACTGTAGTACGAAAAATATAAAATTCACCCATTGTAACGGAAATCCCGTTTCAATGATCACGTTTCATTACCGATCAATCACGTTTCAAAGTGGAGCTTGGACTGGCAGTTGCCGCTCTCTGTTCACATATGCCAGGTTTTCAACGTTGGTCATTAACCATGCCAAATTGATTACCACTTGAACGATCACCCTCGTCCTTCCGTTTTGGAAATTAACAAATTTGCGGGATTTGTCTGACCTTTAACTAAAAACCTTCTTTCCACTGCACCCAAATTACAGCTAAAGCATTTAGAAGACTCGCTTATTATCAACCGATATTTACTTCTGAGAAGGTAAACATAAGACTTTAGGTCTTTAAAGTAACCGTGAGATTACTTCTCAAGTATGCCTGCCGCGTGTGGTCACCATTCCTGCTTGGCGATATCGACAAACTGGGATCGGTCCAGCACAAATTTACTAAAAATTTGACAGCAATGAGAACTCTACACTGTAAAAAAATTTTGTTTTTTTACAGTAACATTTACTGTTAATATTTTACAGTCCCTGACTGTAAATCAATTTTACAGTCAATTGTACTGTAAATTTTGAAGTTGAATATAAGTTCGGTAGAGGGCGCACAACTGCAGTTCAGTGGACTGTGAAATTACAGTTCGTTGTAACGTACAAATATTTTGGAGTGTACAATAAAAGATGAACTGTATTTTTACAAAACACTGTAAATAAAAAAAA
>JAHWFP010112257.1:0-11725 GCA_023313725.1 Lithobius niger
TTCTCTTGTCATGTCATGTCATGTGTGGTCATGTTTTGTCTTGCTGTATGTAGTCATTGGTTGTCTTGTCATGCCCTTATCGTTTTATGTCTCCTTGTGTCTTATATTATGTCTTGTTTTATATCTTTTCATGTTTGTCTTGTCGTGTCTTATCTCGTGTCTTGTCCTGTTGTTGTCGCGTCACGTGATGTCATACCATGTCTTGTTTTGAGCGACTGGATTTTTCTCCAACAAGACGCAAAAGCTAAAACGCAACCGTGAAAAGAAGAAAAAAAAAACCTCACCTTTAAGCACGACGTGTGCGAGAGCTGATCGAACTCAGGGAGCCAGATTCGATTTCCGGACTTGATTTTAAACGCCTTTATATGCGCTATTGAATGCGCAACGAGATTTCGCGTCTGTTGATGTAGAGACTTGGCATTTCGCTCAACTTACACACTCCAGACGGAGCCGGGGAAAAAAAAAACAGGATAAAAAAATGAGAGAAAAAAAATCACATTTCTAAATTTGAAACGGAAAAAAAAAACAAGCTTTGTACTGACGCTGAGCAAGAAGCAGGGTGTGGTACCTCGTTCATCCACGGAAGAAGATCTGTCTGTTGGACGAGAGGTAAAAAAAAACCATGGAAACCATATTTTAAAATAAAACGAACAGGCTGCGGCAGGCTTCGTGATTTTGCAGCCCCACAGACTTGGATGTGTCATGATCAACGCTATACCCACATCGCACATCGATCAATTTTTTTTTTTTACAATTTTTTTTAAGTGTATCACGGTCAGCCAAAACTGCTATACTTTTCCAAAACGGTCTTTGATGATCGTTAAAGGAGCTGGATCTAAAAATAACAAGGGCAATGCTCGCCCAACTACGAAATATATCTAAACAACACAATGAATGACAAATGATAACACGGACATTCTTGTTAATATAATGTCCGCGGCCTATCTTGAGCTCGCCCCAGAACGAATACACATAATCGATTGTATGTTTTCGATAGCAGAGCACCTTGTTGATATCCTAGATGGTTACAAAAACAATGGTGGCCGTCGATGAAAGCCGCTCCCTCCAGGAAGATGTAGCCGCTCATAAAATATCTGCAGGACTCAAGATACGCCGCGCACACAATAGTTTACAAGGTTTTGCAGGGCTGAAAAACTCAATTTTGTATAAGAATTCAGAGAAAAACAAGCGGCTACAGCGACTGCCTAGTCGCAACCGATCTTCTGTACACTTCCACCTCTTTCGAAAATGTTGAGGCGCACATCTCTATCATTGACTAGAACAGTGGTGCGCTTTATTATACTGTATAATATACGAGTTGCATCCATTACAATGGCCGGTTAAAAATGTGTTAGCTTTTAAGCCTAGTTTTAGATTTTAGGCGTAATTTTCAGCTTTTAAGCCTAATTGTTAGCTGCCGTTTTAATTTCGAAATTAGCCGCTAGCAGAGAGTTGGGTTCGGGAGTTACACTTATTCATTTACGCAACAAGGGTGCGGGGTTATGACGTTGTGGCAACATGATTTAACATGAAAACCCTCGCTTCTTTGAGGTCTGTTGGGGAACTGGCCAAGCAAATTGCGTCGGCATATTTTTGTACGGTGAGTCCCGCCATCTACAGCCAAATAAAGGCAACTAACAAAAAGTTCAGTAATTCCCTAACTTAATCAAACACCCGGAAAATAGCTTCCACGTACAAATAAATAAATTTCCGTATAGATTTCTGCCACAAAGCTAATAAATTTCCCGACTTCACATAACTTTTCAGTTTAACTTCCTGTAGCTGACTACAGAGAGTTAAACGACAACACGGTAACCAAGGATTACCCAATTCCCAATATCGAGGAATGTGTTGAGCGTGCTGCAAAGTGGAAATACATCTCCATCTTTGATGTGAATCGTGCATTTTGTTAAGTGCCCTTGACGCCACAAGCTTCATTAGCTGCCACAATCACTATTCCCATAGGGAAGTTCGATCCCCTTATGATGAATATGGGAATGAAAACGCCCCATTTTGTTTCCAGAAACTTATGGATAATGTCACTCGTGGCAGCATTCTTTTGCACTGAAGCTGTCGCCCTCGGCTGACAGAAAGCGGCAACGAAACAAATCAATCGCATCAGTGGCGCTTTCGGTGGCCATATTGTCCAACCCAGTCACGTATGCTATTTTTCATGCAAGATCCGGCCGGTAATGTAGTAGATACCTGACGGCACCTTTGAAATTCCCGTGTTTGACTCGCGGTGGCGAAACGGTTGTTTCGATACGGTTCTCCACTTCATCATGGCGCCCGAAACAGCATTTTTTTTCTTCTTCCACGTGTATATGAGCGTCAAGAAATACGCGTTCATGGACGAGGGGTATAGGCATGAATGAATACACGACGACTAATTAATACAACCTGCGCTGGAAACAAATTAAATACCGAGTTTTCCGAGAAGAAAAAATAGGGAGTAAAGGTGATCATCTCATTTCGATTTCAAACTTTATAATACGTTTTAAAATCATTTTCAACATCCGCCCCTATATACGTGCCCTTTCATTTAGTACTGCAATTGGTAAATATTCCTATATATATCAGTAGCCGTATATATTTCCCGGAGGCATAATACATTGCCAATACATTACTATGGACTTAACGAAGTTTCATTACCGTTCGGAATATTATTAAAGAATGCCTCAAATATTTGTTGCAAATTTCCTGCAAAAGCGGATCGCCGCGTACTGTGTTCCTTGAACGGAATTCTTTATCGCAGCCTAAGGGCACAACGAGAGTTCCTTTCATTATTTACGGTTGTAAAATGATTTAGCTGGGGAACAAAATTATACAGTAAATCAAAGTGATCCCGTACAACGTGATAAACATTTACATAGATGCATTTAATAGTTAGGAAGGTAAAGAAAATCACTGAAGGTAAAAATAATAAACATTACTGCGTGTCAGTAATGAGCATAAACGAACTAACGGACTTAAATTAAGAAAATCAGTTCTATTAGTTCAAAACGTACTCAGTTTTGGGGCTGAATCCATAAGACTGCATGCAGTTGGAACTGTACAAGATAAGACATGTGGATAAAGACACTAAACGGGCGAAGTACCAAATATGGAAGTTAAATGTTTATGGACGTAAAAGAATGTTCATAGACGTTAAATAAATCTGTTCAGCCTCACGAGTAGTATTCGGTTCAATTCCTACATACACTCTTGCGCTATACACCACGATCCACCAACCCTCAATGTGTGGTGCACTGGCAGCCCGGACCACTGCACTGTGACTGAGGTTGGCCCTAATGACCTAGCTGTCGGCGCGCCATTAAGCCGCAACCACCCCCCCCCCCCCACCCGTCGTCTTTTGAAGTCAACGTATCATCCACCTTTACATTTTGTGGTTAAAATAATTCTGACTGATAAGAAACACACGATTATTTTCAAATTCACAGGTTTTGAAACAATGCGTTTTATCATTTATACAGTAGATCTCGCACGCGGTGGCAGAGCTACCGAAGCGCTCGTAAAGTTCGGGGTTCGATTATTTCGTTGCTTCAGTGTTCGCTTGAAGTGTTCGCCTCGGTGTTCCCTTGCTTCATATTCAGTCGTGATACAAAAAAAGCGTTGCCAGTAGCCAGTAGCCAATAGCCAGTAGCCAGTAATTAGGCAAATATCAACATTATTCACGTCGTTTTTTTCAACAAGAAATCGTTAAACTGCGTCACTAACAGTGACTTTTATGTTGTCAGGCGACCAAAATCTCCCGGTTAAACAAGTTCAGCCCTTTCTGTCGCATTGTTATTTATCCTCAGATGGCTGAAAACTGCCAAATTACCATAGCTGTAAAGACACAAAGTGTCCAGTGGTCGCCATGCTCATACATATTTTATCTGGATAGGTGTCATAGTTTACATCTTGGCGGGCGACACACTAGCGTGTGTCTTGATATGAGAATATAACAAATTTAAAGAAAATATATACGCCCTGAAACAAAGTACGTTGAAAAAAAGAAGCCAAAAGTGCACAAAAGTCAACACAGCCCCACGTTTCAAGCTAACTCCAGCTCATTATTAAAAGTGGATAAAGGTGCAAACAGAGAGCCAAATGCAGGCACACCTGCATAAACGACGATTCGAACAATTTAAAAAAAAAACCGGAGAATTAAAAAAAAAACAACTTAAAAGCAGGAAGAGGAGACTGACCTCTTTGTGCCGAAAGCACCTCTTTGAACTTTTAAGTGTATTGTGTTTTATCCATTGATAATGAGCTGGAGTCAGGGTGAAACGTCGGGTTATGTTTGAGCATTTTTCGCGTCTCTTTTTCAGCAATTTAGAACAGTTTTTTTTTTGTTTTTTTTTTAATTAATTTTTTTGAGCCTTAAGTCAGCCGAAGCAACTTAATGCTTTTATGGCTGAACCGGCTCAATTTTCAACATTACCAGACTTTTAGAAAAGAAGAAATATCTGGTAAAGGGAGGTGCCAACCCGGGGATTCGATCCGGGAAACCTCCGATCATCGTAGGGGCCGAAAGATTGTCCAGAATTGGCCAGAATAGTTCCCATAGCCGCTGAAGGAGCATGGTAGCCTCTCACGCTACCCTGGTCGACAGTGTTTCTCAAACCTTTTAAACCGCGAACCCATTTTTCAAAATCTTTCCACTGGAGATGGGTCATAACCCATCCATACCGGCAATACAAATTTAATGCTTTGTTATTATAAGTAGGCTACAAAAAAGTTTCCTCATTAATTTTGTCTGAGCAATGTGCTTGTTTTGGTACAATATTTGTTAATTTAACATTTTAGCTAATTTTTCCGCGACCATCTGTCGGTTAAGAACCTTTGTTTTCAGTTCCACTAAATAGGAAACCCCGATTCGCATAAGTAAGAAGAAGCAAATGGAACAAGTGCTTCCTGGGCACATCGTGACAAATCGTTGTATACCAAAGACCGGCATTCGTACAGTTCTTTTGATTTGAACTGAGTTTCAATCTTGAGTCTGAAGATAGTTCATTGAGTGACAAAAATATTACTAACCTCAATTTTGAATTTTTTTAATGAGAAACCAATATTAAAAAAAAAATAATACTGTTCGTTTCGTTATGTTCGTATCATTTTAATCATGCCTGTGCTCCAATCCAGAAATCGCAGATGATACGTGCACACAGATGATCAATAGAGTAGTGGCACGACGAAGTATTATTGTATATAACTCTATGCTGGGGCCTTAATGGGTTAGCTGCAAGGGGCACTGCGGAGAGAAACAGAAGGGCGTCATACTTAAGCCGATGCTGTGAAGAGTGATTTCTTAGACCTAAAACGCGCGATTTTTGTTGTTGGAGAAAACAACGTTATTTTAAGCCTAAGAAATCCGCTCTTCCGTTGTTTTTCCCTCCATTTTTATGTAGTGCACCTTGTAGTTATGCCCTCCAAAATCCATACTGGTGCCAATATGGCGGAAAATTTCACTGCTCTGTAGACTGTCAGTCCCGCTACAAACTCGGCTGTACTGTTTGGATGCTGATAGAAATGGTTCGTTTTGTAACTCGGCGCCAGACGCTTAAAATTCATCCGAGTTAACAACTTTTCGAATAAAGAAAATTACGACGAATCATTCCTCAACTACAGCTTTTCAGTTACTGGTAATGATAACCTATTCACGACCTCAGGGTTACTTCTTCACTACCCCACTGGGGTCACGACCCACAGTTTGTGAAACACTGATTTAGAAAATAAACAAATGTATTTTTAGCATGTTTCGCTAGGCCATGCGCCTAGCGAAACCAAGGATACTATGCAGAATGACACCTTTACGTAATAATTGATGCACGGAAAACAATTTCCAGGTACCTTTACTGAAGACCGTTGTTAAGATCAATAAATTTAGTCACTAATCAAACGGCCGATTTACATATTTTGTAGATTAATGTCCTTACTAATTACACTAATACACTATTAAACAATGAAGTACAAATATTACATGCTCTATGGATAGCAAACAAACGAATACAAGGAACGATACACGGAAGCCGTGTCCAGATATCCGTTCAGACTTAACCATGGTGGTAAGGTTAACAACGTTACTAAATAACAAGCCTGGCAATATGGTAACTTGGGAGAATATTTATGCTATTCACACACAGACAGACGTAAACTACTGTAACTTTTATTATCGAAATGGCATTTTACCGAATGTATTTAATACGGTACGAGAAAATAAAGCCAAAGGGGGAATTAAATTAACATATTCGAATAATTTCGCCGTGTTATTCGCCCAGTTTCCCTGCATTTGTGTAACTTCCGTGTAAAATTTACCTCATGTCTGCATGTAAAAGGTCAAACGTGTATTGAAACAAGACCAAAACTGATTGGGTTGTAGCAGCCGTCTGTCTAAACAGGAATAAATTAGCTAAAAGTACGAACATGCTAAAAACAATGAAAGCCAGAAGAGGAATCAGTCAAAGGTCGCATCAGGTAATGCGTATCACTATTTTCGTGTATCTCACTAGGTTTCTCTCCACTTCCTAAAGGTTGATTTTTCTTCAGGTTCTGAAACATTCCTCCTATTTCCCCCGCAGCTGTTACATCTGTTCCAGTACCTTTCCTACTCACTGGAAGGACGCTCATATTACCCGATATCACGTCATAACACAGCGGGAATAACGTCACGTGACAATATTCCGCCGAAAGTAAAAAAAAGAAAAAAAAATTACATGAAAAAGGATAAACTTGGTCTGAGGACTCTAGATCGAGCATAGCTGTGATAATACTGAATGAACGAATTTTTATTATTTAGCAGCAAATACACGACCAGTGAAAAAAAGTGACAAACCCGCAGATCACAAGAGCAGATGCCCGCGTGTGAATTGGGGCCCAAATCAAACAAACACAATGGAGAGAACTTTCCAACAATCAGAAAACAGGCTTACACGTGATAAAATATTTAACCAAAAAAACACATTAGCACGGCCGTGCTTATTAGAGTTCGTTTGTGCACGAGAATTTCAGAAAATTGGACATAGGAGGAGGCGAAGGTGGCGGCGGAGAAGCTAACAATGTCAAAATGTTACAATGCTGCAACATGTAACAATAGGGTAACAATAGGCGAGGCGCACAATATCGGATTTTAGCTCACTCGAACAAGATGCAACGATGGTTGGGTGCCGGGAAGCTAACATTGTCGTTGTTTGAGTTAGATAGCACCCTCTATTCTGGTCTTTGGGAGCGTTTCTATCCGCTGAACTTGGATGTGGTGGCCCTTTAGGGTGTGCACCCTCATACGGGGTCACGCAATGGCAGGCGTTTGAGGGCAGTCGAGGCAACTAGTCGTTTCGGGCCAGGTCAATTGTGTTAGAGTTATATTTTGCTTTTGATTGTAGGGTGTTGATTTGTTGATTTGTAGGGCAGATGGCCTGTAGAAGGCTACCGTCCTTGAAATAAATAATAATAATAATAAGCTAGCTCGCTGTGGAGAACCAAAATTAAATGGTCTTGATTTTTCCTTAAATCTTCACATTTTAAATCGTACGGTGCGAAGTCTTAAATTTTGAGGCCTACAAATACACACAAAATAGACGCCATAAACAGCAAAACGGTACAAAATTGAAAGATAAAAATGCATACACAAAATGAACACAAATTATATAGTTCAAATTATAGTTCGTTGCGTTCGAGTGAACTTAATCCGTTTTTACTCGTGTACCTCCAGGGCTGTGAGTATGGGGATACAAGCTCTAATGTTTTTTTTTCTGAACGGCGAAGCCGTTTTTTGCTCATTTAATATACTAATTATTACAATAAAATAATAACAAAAAAGAAAAAATCAATTCAGGTAAAATTGCAAAGATAAGCACATAAAAAAACAGTGCAAGAGTAATCCAGAGAAAATAATAGCACAATCAATACTTTGCCGAAAGAAACTAAGAATACAAAAGTAAACAAAATGTTTAAATTTAAATTTAGAAAAGATCTGAACAAATCTTCTGATCGTTTAGAACAAGTAGCCACCTGAACAAGTGTTTCTTAAATGACGACATCTCCTTCAAATGTTTAATTTCTGTAGGCAAGGAATTATAAAACTTACTACCCAGAAAGAAACTGCATTTGTGGAATCTTCCTTATATACTTTAAGTTGAACAACATATAGAGCAGTGACATTTGTCGCCATATTGGCACCAGTACGGGTTTTGGAGGGCATAACTACAAGGTGCACTACATAAAAATGGAGGGAAAAACAACGGAAGAGCGGATTTCTTAGGCTTAAAATAACATTTTCTCCAACAACAGAAATCGCGCGTTTTAGGTCTAAGAAATCACTCTTCACAGCATCGGCTTCAGTATGATGCCATTCTGTTTATCTCTGCAGTGCCCCTTGCAGCTAACCCATTAAGGCTCCAGCATAGAGTTATACACAATAATACTACGTTGTGTCACTGCCCTATAAACAGGATTCGTTTCTAGTGTGGTAATCAGTGACTTGAGGAGTTGAGAAGTGAACACCTGCTTTTACGAAAATTAATTAAAGTTCTGTAGACATATAGATGGCGGACTGGCAGAATATTTAGTTTCAGGGAAGTCAGACTGAAGATAAAGGAGTAGCAGTATTGGTATTGTCTACAGTCTTTTAAATTGCACCTGACAATATCCCAATACGCCACTCAAACCTTCTTTACGCTCCACGTCTTGGGAAGGTACGACTTGATTTCCTCGAGCTCCATCGCCTGAAGGCAGATTTAATCCTGACCTTTAAACTGTTTTGTGGTTTTCTTCTAATGTATATATCACGCTTTTTAACCTATCATCGAACACGTGCAGTCGTCGCCACTGTGTCAATTTGACCAATCCCCCTTCCCGGTGGGAGACTCGCTGATCCTTATTTATAGTGAGAGTAATGGAGCACTGGAACTCTCTGCCAGAGGACGTACTATCAGCTCCTTCAGTGGGCTCGTTCTGCAGCACTTCCTTAAGAGACCGGACTTCTACCTGCCGTAATGGGTGGGAAATTTAATTTTCTTAATAACCGGGCCCAGGGTGAGTGGCATTTCTGCCTTCCTGTTTTCCAAAACACTAATCATTTGTTGTTTTAAAGCAAAACCATATAACCAAAAGGGGTGATATCATACAGAAACCCCATAAGGGTAAAGGGACTCATCAAGTTTTCGCCATAGAAAGTAGTGACATCAGAGCCAAAATGGCTGACGCCAAGTTTTCCATCCCAACCCTGATCACTAATCTTAACTGACACCTCGGGTCTCCGTGATTGTCAGTTAAGCTTGAATGATCACGGTTCGGACAACAAACTTGGTGGCAGCCATTTTGGCTCTGATATCTCTATACTTTCTATGGCGAAAACTTAATGGGTTCTTTTAACCTTATGGGTTTTTTGTATGATTATCATAGAGGCGCACGACTTTGGCATGTATCCATAAAAACTAGTAGACATGCATAATTTTAAGGTTATATTTCTCTAAAATAAGTTATGGTAACCAGGCAAAGAAGTGGTCGCATAATCTTCAGATTAAGATATAAACGTAACACACCGCTTGGCATCACCACCTTTTATCCTCGCTTAAGCATTCTCATATGTCAGTCAAAATACATTGAAATTAGGTTGCAAACGTATATATTTAACATAAAATGAGGTGGTGTCATTAGCATTTCATGAAGGGCAATGTGATGTCTAGCCATGGACTAGAGTGCATCATCTTCTAGGCTGAAGTCTTGGACAGATCGATTCATCACTGTTGAATGCGCACTAGTCAGCGGTTTGATTCTCACTTCGAACTAACTCCAAAGCGGCAACAGAAGGAGATTTACATCCATATATTTATTCTTCCACATGACAAACGACATACTATCTAAGTAGCACGAGGAAAAAGGCTTTCGTCTTCATTATGTAGCCCTAACTTCGAGGTTACTTTCACCTCGTCATCAGGTGCACTAAATCCACAAAAGTTTCGTCAACATGTCAAAAAATGCTGTTTATAACACCTTCAGCATAGGGTAGTAAAATTTAAAGTTGGAAATAAAACATAGAAAAACTATTAAAAAGAACCTAAGCTTAACCTGAGTAAGACTTCTCCTCTGCATTCGCAAGGATTAGTTCGATCGACCCTTAATAATGCTTGCCTGTTTTGCACAGGTCAAGCTTAGGTTCTTTTAAATAGTTTTTCTATGTTTTCTTTCCAACTTAAAATTGTACTACCCTGTGCTGAAGCTGTTGTGAAGTGTATTTTTTGACATGTTGACGAAACGTTTGTGGAATTAGTGCACCTGATGACGAGGTGAAAGTAACCCCGAAACATCGTGCTTTTTTGTATGTTTGTGCACTGCTTGGCTTTATTATTATTATTACATCATTTGTCAGGGTTTCCACCAACCTGGAAAACCGGAAAACCTGAAAACCTCACGGAATTTAAACTACATTTGAAACTCAGATCGGGGGGTAACTCAGGGAATTCTCCGATTTTTCACAAGAAAACTAGAAAACTCAGGGAATTTATACATGTGAAACTCATATCAGGGAAAACTCAGGGAATTTTCCGATTTTTCACAAATAAAATACTGAAAAATTCAGGGAATTTAAAATACATTTGAAACTCGGGAAATTCTCTGATTTTTCACACAAAAAAAACCTGGAAAACTCATGGAATTTCAACTACATTTGAAGTTCATATCAGGAAAAAACTCAGGGAATACTCAGATTTTTCACAAGAAAACCTGGGAAACTCAGAGAAAAAAATAAATCCACAATTTTAGGCCTAGACCTAAACGCATTAAACATATTCTGTCACGACATTGCGGTAAAATAAAATGTATCCTTGTATACTTCTGTGTTAAAACCTAAAGGTTCATTAAATCGCGCTACTCTTTTCACTAAGTGAGCCGTAAAAACAAATAAAACTGGTAAAAATTCAGTGGAAAAATTTCCTTCCTGAAATATTGGTACATGACCTGGAAATTAAACCCAATTACTATGGAAAAACCTGGAAAAGTCAGGGAAATTATTTCCTTGTCAAAGCACTTGTTTATTTCATTAATTCTCCGTGTGTCGCAATACGCATTAACATTCAGTCTTATGTATACGCAGTCTACAAATAAGCTGCGCAACTGGACGTTTCTTTAAACATTATCCAGGCCGCGATAAACCATTTTCACAGCAGAGCATTTCTGCTCGGCCGCCGCCAACTGAAACGTAAATCATTCACGATGGCATCCGATGCTGCGCGCTGCATTCGCAATGCCGCGGGACATATCGGAAAGCACGGCGTTAAAGGGAGGGAACGAGGGCCCAAGCCAAAGAGTGAGACAGAGAGAGAACGGTACCACGGTCGTTGTTCCATCACCACCCACCTTGCCGTAACCCATTTCATTCCACCAACACCCCACCCAGCCTTACTCTCACCCTGCTCCTCCCGCGCCCGCCCCTCTCCGTCTCGTCCCGCCGAACCCTCACCTTGCTCTAACCCGTCCCCGGTAACCGATGCAAACGGCATTGTGTGCCCACCGCTCGCCATACCAATTGACTCCATTGACCCTCCGCGGAGCAAATGTCACCGCAGAGGACGATCTGGATGGGCTCTTTTAACTGGAGACTGGCCTCCGGCAGAGATGGGGAACCGACGAGAAATCTAACCGGGCCAAACATAACATCTCCATTAAGAAAATAGCCCATTTCGCTTTGTGAGCGGAAGAATCATTCTACTGTTGGAGATATTACAAAATAGAAAGCAATTGTCCT
>JAHWFP010112258.1:0-13478 GCA_023313725.1 Lithobius niger
ACGTAAACCATTGTAGCGCGACGCCATAGCATAAGTATGCTGAAGCACATTTCTGCTACTTAATAATAAAAAATAATAATGCGGCACAAAAGCTTAAATTGTGTAAAATGGAGAGCAATGACTGGCAAAAATTAACTTGTGTAGGGATGTCAGCCAAGCAGCTTTCAATGCAAAATTTGACCCCCAATAACGCTGTAAGTGTGTTACTAGTTTCTAATTTCTAGCTTCTAGTTTCTAACTAGTCCGCTCAGTCCCATGTTAATTTCCGTAGGGTGATTACACACCGATACCGAGATAGCGGAAAGGCTTCCAGCTTTGAAATTTCACGATTGGCTGCAGTACGACACGAACCATTGTTAGTATTGTTGGCATCGTCTCTGATTGAACAGCCAAAGTTCGGACAATTATGGCAACGTGATTACTGACGTGCGTATCTAGACACACGGTAGAGTGTCGTCACAAATCTAAACAACGTTGCCAAAGAAATTGTGTCTACATCCAATTCACAAAAACCAAACAAAATATCAAAATAAAGCCAAAAACTGGTAACGAGACCACCAAGTTGAGAATGGCACTGCCTCACAAAGGAGTGATACAAACTAAATAAAAAATGAATTTGAAAGTATTAAAACAAAACCAAAAACTTATAAAGAGTCGGCTAAGTTGAGAATGGTTCGGCCTTTCAAAGGAGTGATAGGAAATTAAAATATTAGAAAAATTACCACTCAGCAATTTTTGACGTAGCACTTTATTACACATCTGCAGGATAGTTGAGTTGAGTCTAATACACAATTTAAAAAAAAAGAAGTGATATCATATCAAAAACCAAAACTGGTAAAGGGGACCGCCAAGTTACGAATGGTTTGGCCCTTCAAAGGAATGACATCAACACACCAAAACATTACCCAAGCTAATCGCACCGAATAATACTTTGGACGTTAAATGAAAACTTGATGGTTTTTGAAATTTAAAGTTTATCTAGGCTATGCGCTTAGTTTTATTTTACTATATATTTGGCAGTGAAATCACTTAACCTTCGAAGTATTAGTCCGTGCGATTAACTTGGCGAATGTTTTGGTATGTTGGTATGTTGGTATCAGGTGGTTAAAAGCCGCCTTATTTATCCAACGTACAACAATGTCAGGCAGACAGAATGAACCAGCTCAATTCTACAAAACTGTTAAAATATATCTACGGTAACCTTATTTTTGTAGTGGATACTTCAAAAAGCACAGTTGACGGAAACGACAAAAATGGTGCTTGGTTCGCAATTTTGTTACTACGTGTCAGTGTAAACTTTAAATAACAGACGGCAAGCACAATAAAATAAAACTCACATGTGAAATTAAAATCATTTTCGCACTTTTTCCCTTCACATCATATTTTTACTTTCTTTCACCACGTCACCTCTGGTCTACTGCATCTGTTGTCCCTATTTTTAAAAAGGGAAACGTCTCTGATCCCAAAAATTACCGACCCATATCCCTAACTGTGGTTCCTTGCAAAATTATGGAATCCCTAATTCGGGACACTATGATGTTTCATATAAATGCTTCGCACCTCATTCATCCTGACCTGTACGGTTTTTTGCCAGATCGGCGGTCCATCAACTGCTTCAAACGTTGTTAAATGGTCCGAGGCACTTGATCTGGGTATTCCGACTCACGTCATACTTTTCGACTTTAAAAAGGCTTATGAATCTGTCATCCATTCAAACTTATTATATAAACTTTACTCATTTGTTAAATACGGATGCAAACCTATTTACGTTGCCTTTTGGACTTATATGTCAGACTGCCTGAGCGGGGAATCGAACCCAGGACCTTTGAAATCAAACGCCAAGGTCCTACCGCTGAGCCAGACCGACACGGCCAAAAGGAAACGTCCATAGGCAGCATTTAACACGCACACATATACATGCAACATACACTTTTCCAATCACTTAACCAATCTCGAGCCCAATTGGCTTTCCGTCCCGTTTACTCATTTGGTTTTCGAAGACGTTTGCTGACTTGGATCACTGCATTCTTGGTTGGGAGTACTCAGTGCGTCATCGTCGAGGGGAAATTTTCCTCACCTATAAACTTAATCAGTGGTGGGCCTCAGGGCTCCGTATTGGGGCCACTCCTATTCATTATTTTTCTTAATGACCTGACCATTCATAAGTAGTGTTTCCCAAGAAAAATACGCTGATGACCTCAAACTTCACTCCCCATTCGTTTCACCAGTCGATGCATCTTGTCTTCAATCCTGTATAAACTCTGTCCTATCTTGGTAATTTAAATGGCAGTTCTCTCTTTCATTTGACAAATGCCACTGTTTTTCCATTGGTAAAACTCCAAACCGCCTACATTACTTTTTAGATGACTTCCCTCTCACAGTAACTGTTGATTGCATCCGCGATCTTGGTGTCTGATTTCAACATGACCTTAAATTTACTACGCATTGTGTTTCCATTGCTGCTGCGGCAAACCGTCAATCAGCCATGGTGCGTCGCTGTTTTAGTTCTGGAAATCGTAATACTGGTCTTTGAGCTTTCAAGGTCTTCGTCTGACCTCTCCTTGAGTACGCAAGTCAAGTCTAGTCACCATATCTCCTTGCGGACATTGACCGGATTGAATCTGTCCAAAGGAAACACACTAAATCGTTGCCAGGTATGCGATCTCTCCCTTACAATCAACGACTCCATCTTCTAAACTTAGAAACCCTCAAATGCAGACTCTTCAGGGTCGATCTGTTCCTAACCTATAAGATTATACACTCCATGTTACAATTCAAACTCCCTCTTTTTGATTTTAGCCCTAACTCCAGGACCCGTGGTAACTGTTTCAAGCGTGTTTTTCCACGTTTGCATTTTAATTCCCGGAGGTCGTCCTTGGTTCCTATTTCGAACACTCGACAACGAAATTGTTTTAGCTCCATCGCTTCTCTCCTTCAAAAAGCGTTTATCCACCTCCACCCTTCGTCCGTTCCTTCATCGCCCTGAGCAATCTATTTGGAACCCTTAATTTTGCAGTTCTCTATAATCTTCTTTTTTTTTTCTTGGGTCTGCTGTCAGCGGTTCGATAGGCGATCCCTTGCAGTTCCCTTTCGCCCTACGTGCGAAACAAATTTTATTATTTCATTATTATTATTAAATGTTCCAACATGAAAATATCATAATAGCTTACACAAAAAGTGTTAATTCTCCACGTGCTTCCAGCATTGTTTTTTAACTCATTTTGTTTTTTGTTTTTTTACACAGACTGCCTTTTATGCCAGAAGTCCTCAAGTTGGCCTCGTGCAACAATGCATCAACAGGCAGAAAAGCACAGAATGCCTACCTAACAGTGGCACAGACCTTTGAACCTTTAAGCCACAGAGACTGTGGGTGTATCAGAAGCTGCGAAACGACCATCGTTGCTCTTGTGGAATATATGGAACCAACAGAAGCTATGGGTTTAACTATGTTAGTAGTCAATTTTTTTACAAATGTTCAACAACATTTAATTGAAGTTCACGCCGACAACATTTCCAGAGTCATCTGTGATATAGGGGGGAATTTAGGCTTGGCACTGGGAATGTCACTTCTTTCCCTATTTGAGATACTTCAATCTTTGATACCTGCAATTGCAAAGAACTACAAGAAGCAATCAAAAATCAAACCACAACGGAAAATAAGAGTTGTAACTAAAGTAGCTATTGGGTATCGCTTTTAGGACTACTTAACAAAACAACAAGAAATAAGTAAAAATGCATTACACAATTTCAATACTTCCTGAGGAATTTTAGATTAGTCATGCACCTAAATACGAAGCAGCCTATGCTATGCATCTCATCCCAGGTATAATTCTTGACCTTCCCTGTTCTGGAATACATCAGTATACTTAATACGTTGGGTCAGGGGCATGGTGGATAATTTTCCGCCAAAAAAGCTTTAACTTTAACCACTCGCAGGGTTGAATACAAATCTAGCATATGTTGTGCTTATTATCCCCCAAATAAAACGTGTTAAAGATTATTCCCAAGCTCTTCGACCGTGTGAAGTCGTGATATCAAACGCCAAGCTCTCTTTCGCCAAGTTAATCCCACCGAATGAGACCTCAAACGTTAAATAAAACGCTTGAAAATTTCACAAAAAAAGAAGTTTAATGTTTTTTTACTCGGTGGGATCAACTCGGTGAAAGAGCTTGGCGTCTGATATCACGACTTCAAATGGCCGAAGAGCTTGGTGGGAGTCCTTAACAAGTTTTGTTTTGGGGTGATAATGATTACAGGATTATTGAAGCAGAAAATTCTTAATTAAATTTAGAGCAAGGGTTTTATTAGAACAATAGTCCAGAAGGCCCATATTCTGAATGCTGACTCAGTGTACTTGGCCCCAAGTACGATCCTACTGATCACGGATTGAAGTCAAGAATGGATACCATATTCCCAACGACGACTCGTACTTGACTTGAGCCAGATTTTTTTTTACAGAATACCATTCCTAAGTTACTCGGAAACATCCATGCTTTTGTAGAAAAACTGATAGTGGTAAACACTAATGCGTCCTCAATGGTTTACTGTTCCTGATTCCCAACTTGTGTGCGTGTTTACAAGGAGTTAGCACCGTATTTTGTCGAGAAGTTGCGTGTTATGTTTTCCTACAGAAGCAACACACATATTCTCGACAAAATACGGTGCTAACTCCTTGTAAACACGCATACAAGTTGGGAATCAGGAACGGTAAACCATTGATGAGGCATTGGTGTTACCACTATTAGTTTTATGAAAGTAATAACCGAAAGAGCAAGAATGGAACAGCGATACCGAAAGTGAAAGTGCCACTACCCTCTGCTGACGAAATACGACACTATGAAAACGCCAAAATCCGCTTGCTACGAGTGCTTACTTTACGTAAACATCCTTACATTAAGTATAATTCTTGTAATTAAATATAAATACCTTTACACCTAATATTGAAAGTTGAAATATTACGTCTTAGGCTTGAATATAATCATACAAAAACCCCATAAGGGTAAAAGAGACCCATCACGTTTTTGCCACAGAAAGTAGTGATATCGGAGCCAAGAGTGTCAGTTAAAATTGATTACTCAATCCGCCAAGATCTGGACCAGGGTTGGAACCGGGGCTGCCACCAGGCTTAGGACGGAAAACATGGTGGCAGGCATTTTGGCTCTGATATCACTGCTTTCTATGGCAAAAATTTGATGGGTCACTTTGCCCTTATGGTATTTTTGTATGCTATCACCCCTTTTGGTAGTTTTATGGTTTTGCTTTAGTGTAAGTATTGATTGTGAGCGCCTTATGAAAATATAACTGTAAATCGTTTCTGGAATAGCCTGAAGAAAATCGTAACTTTGGTATAATTGATGGTTGATGATTAATTTTATTTCCAATATAGTGACCGTTGTATTCATTTGATTGTAAAACAACTGAGCACGATTAAGTTAGTTTCGTTTAGTTTAGGTTTATCTAGATTATTTTTTTATTTATTTTTTATTCACGGATCGGTAAACCTGCACGGCTTTTCTTCCACATAAACAGTTTAGTAGACGATGATATTATACTTTATTTATTTTAGATAAGTTACAATTACAATGTATCACTTCGATTTAACTGTGAAGTAGTCGAAGAGGAAGGAGCTCAGCGCGTGTGTGTGCCGCTCATCCTTCTTGGTGGTCGCACCTGTGCACGGTTGCTATACGGGATCACAGGCGTGTTTATCGCAAATGGAAGCAGTCTCCATGTGACGAGTACTGGTGGGTCTATAAGGCGAAAACGGTAGAGACGCGTCTTATTTTGAAACAGGCCAAGGAAACGAGGTACGATGATCTGTGCAGTCGTGTTGGAAATGGTTCCCTAGTTCAAGCATGGAGACTTCTCAGCCTCCAAGGTGCTCGGGCGGCTTTATCTTGGGTATACAGTCAGGAATCGGATGGCCTTGTCAGAGAGGTTCTGCGTGGCTCGCAGTTGGCAAATGCTTTTAACGTTAGACTTGCAAGTGTTTATTCACTAGCGAGCGGTACTCCTCCACCGGAGGTTGTTGTGAAAACTCCTTCGACTGTTGGAGATGCTCCGTGGGAAAGCGCCGAGCTCCACTCAGCACTCTCAAAATGCAGGAACACGAGCGCACCGGGAATAGACAGAGTCGGTTACGAGGATTTGAAAAGAAGTGCTGGTAATGGAGAAGCGGAGTTGCAGGCGCTGTTTCAGAGTCCCTGGATGGAGAGTCTGTGCCGCCATCGTGGATGTACATGGTGCTTGTTCCCATTCATAAGCATGGTAGAGCTAGGTCTGAGGTGGTTAATTATAGGCCAATTGCCTTACTGTCTTAGGTTCGCAAGGTCCTTGAGAGGATGATTGTCCGTAGGTTGGGTTGACACTTGGAGTATCACGAGTGTTTAGCAGGAGTACAGTTTGGGTACTGTCCAAACTGTAGTGCCCAGGACGCCGTTTTGTTTTTACTGTCTGGTATATGGGAGGCTTGGATGCAGGGAAAGGTAGTCTTAGTTGTTCTTCTTACACAAAGACGCCTACGACACGGTTTCCATACCTTGGGTCGTAGCGTCTTTACAGAAGATGGGGGTAAGCTCTCGGTTAATCCAGCTTATTACAGTTCTCTTGGGGGTGCGGGTGTTTGCAACGTGAGTTGGGGAGCACTGGTCGGTGGAAGCCACCACTGATCGAGGGCTTCCCCAGGGTAGTTGCTTAAACCCGTCTCTGTTCGCCATTGCAATCAACGATGTTCTTGTTGAACTCAGTGGGGAGACCAATGTTGTTTGCTACGCAGATGACGTTGCCATCTGGTTTGTGGGGGATGGACTGGGGAGTTGGAGATTGTTGCTCAGGCTGCTCTGGACAAAATTGGCAGGCTTCTCCAGGTCCGTGGTTTGCTTCTGGCCCTGGCCAAAACAGAAGTAGTTGTCTTTTCTTGATCACAGGGTATGCAACAGCCACAGGTTTCTCTACGAGTTGGGAGTCAGGTCGTGAGGCCAAAGAAGGCTGTTAAGTATCTGGGGGTAATTTTAGACTCGTCTCTCACTTGGGATCAGCACATTGCCAAGGTTAAAGCAAAGATCCAGGCGCGCATCCTGATTCTTCAGTCTCTTGCATGTCGCTGTATATACATATAGGACGTTGTTCGTACTGTCATTGATTATTCTCTGCCCTTTTTGTGTGGAAGCAGGAGGCATGTGACCGCACTTCAAGTGGCTGTTAATGAGTGCCTACGGACGGTGACGGAATGTATCGTCTCCACCTCGGTTCAGTCATTGTGGGAGGAGTGCAGTGAACCGCATCTGGAGTTGCGGTCCAAAGAGCTTCTAGTGGTGCTGTGCAGCACCAGAGCTTTCCGGAGCTTTCCGGAGCTGCTAAGATCTTGTCTGACTATATGTTGGTAGGTGACAGGGCATGGGAATTCCTTGGTGAAGCCAGCCTGGGGGTCACTTTAATGCAAGGAATTGCCGGTTTTTCTTTTGATGTGGCATATGCCAGGCCTCTCAGTCCCTGGACGTGGTGTCCAGGTCTGTGCAGCGTGACGCATCATGTAGTTGTCAAGTGCAATGTGTTCTGTGATGCTTCCTTCTCCCAGCGGCAGGGAGTGGGTGGCATCGGAGTTGCTATCCCGTCTCTGAAGGTGGGAATCAAGCGGTGGGTGTCGTCTGTTACGTCATGCATTATGTGCAAATTGTTTGCCATTTCTGTTGCTCTGGATGTGGCCCTCGACCTTCAGCTCCTATCTTTCTGTGTCCTTACTGACTCGCTCTCCTGTTTTAAACTGCTACGGAAGTCGTGGGAGAGGATGGAAGAAAGTAATCCTCTCGTTTACACTATCTCATGGAAATTTGGGTGGTGTCCAGAACAGCCATTGTGGCCTTTAAATGGATTCGTGGGCATGATGGGAATCGTGGCAATGAGGAGGCGGATGGGTTGGTTCCCATGTTATGTGCCCGCATGTGGCGGCAAGCTGTCCATCAGTGGATTGGGTTGTCATGGCAGAGGATGTGAGACTCTGCCATTGTTGGTAGGGAGTTTTACGCGCTCTACCCGGAATGCAGTGACCGGTCGAATATAAATAAACTCGGTGCAGATGACGCTAAAGGTATGTCTAGGTTGAGCACTGGGTTCACACTTCTGTGTGCACACAAGCACCGATGTGGGTGGGTTGGGTCGCCACTTTGCTCTGAGTGCCTGGTGGACGAATCACCAGAGCATGTCCTCCTCTTGTGCCGAAAATTCGTGAAGGAAAGGCAGCATCTCGTCCAGTGGATGCAGATTCTCCCACAGTACACAGACCTCTTGTCTCATTCACGGAGCCCGAATTCAATTTCCAGGTTGCGTGCGATTGCTGCTTTCTGAGCTGAGTGTAATGTTACGGTCTAGCCGCCTCCCCTCTTCCCTTTTGTTGTTAGGGCTGTAGTAGTGACCTTTGGTGATCGCTGTTGTCTAGGTGTGACCCTGGGTACTCAGTGGTGGTGGTGGAGCCTCCAGCTGTGTGAAGTGGGCCGTACATGCTAGTGTGTGTATTGATGATGGTTCATATGCCCATCGGAACTTTCCCTAGATGAGACAGAGATGATGGGCGAACTGTGTTTGTGCTACGGTTTGTGGTGTGTTGGTAGTGTTTGGTGGTGTTTGATGGTGTGTGTAGGTGGTTATTTGCATAACGGATTATCAGAGCTTTCCAGTGTTTCCTGTGTTCCAGTGTTCATGACAGGGATTCGGTGTGATTGTATCTGGGTTCCGCAGGTTAAGAAGATTATGTTTTGTATTGGGGCGTTCAACGGTCGGTTATGGCTTCAAATAAAATACAGGAAAGGAAAGGAAAAGACAATTATTTTGATAACAGATAGCGTGTTGCCAACGTTCACGTTCACAAATGATTACAATCTTTGGATTTAAAACATCCGCAAATGTCAAACCATAAAGGGCACCTTTGTAGTCAAACGTAAACTGAATGTCAAATTTCAAGCATTTCTGTCGTGTAAATTATTTTATCTGAGTGGAATTAGCTAGCGATAAGTACAAGTAGTTAGCATGAAATCAACGATGTTGAGGTACCTTTTTCGTATTGAAATCCTTTATGCACAGCACTGAAACAGGACTTTCTGTTGTCTACGGTATAAACTCCGTCGAAGTATACAATTTCTAAAGTTTTCTGTTGCATTAATATTTAGATTCAATACCAGAAAACGCCAGTTTAATGTCTCGGGTAAGAGAAGCTTTTGCCGAAACGATTAATACTTGATACTTTACTCGCATCAAAATGGCCTTGAAGCCGTACACTCGGTCAAGGAGACTTAAAATACTACTTAAACCTAAACACTAACCTAACATAAACACCCAGAACACCAGTACACCCGTACACCCAAAATTCCAACAAGACCAGTACCTACATACACAACTACCAAAACTTTGCAACATCCTAAATGCGCAAAGTCCAGAACTCCCATTCCCATCTGCTGCACAATGCTGTGCCACAGGTTCGCACGAAAGTCACACATGCCCTGTACACCCCGTTGGGTAGAGGAGTGGCTAACAGGCCAAGGCCCCAACTGAGGAGAAACGCTCCGTGGCCCTACAGAATGCGAGGACCTTCTACAAAGAATGATCAGCCATGACATGACACTGATCAGCCCACAGAGAGCACGGGACTCCTGCCACAAGGACAAGCTGGGATACGTGACCAGCCAAGCCTAAACATGTGTGCACAGAGCTGTTCATGGTCAGTTCACAGCCTGGAGATTAGGCCAGAGTACCGACACGAGAGGCAGCCCAACGCTTTCGGACCTTCCACCGAAGGATGAACTTCAAACAGGGTACATCCGGTGGGCCACTAGCCCACTGCATGGCGAAGGCCCTGGAGACCACAGGGCGCATGTCCCCAGGACTCACTGGGAAGTTCACGATGTTATGCCTATCTTTATAACCACGTCTGACCAGACTGTCCACTATCTTATTGTTGAAGATCTCTGAATGACCACGGACCCAGACAATGTCAACAGAGAGCCCAGACATACTAGCGGCATAGATCTTCCACCCGATCTCATACACAATGGGATGAGCCACAGACATAGAACCCAGACTGCGCACCGAAGAGTCACGAGTGCCATAGGAAAGAGAGTCGTAATCCCCAAGGATACAGGCCAAGGGGTCACCTCTGCCCCTACCAATGGCTCGAAAACAGATTCTGACCAGGAGTTCCCCGGTTCTTAGATCCATTGGAACTTTGCCTGCCTCCACCAAGAGACCAACACCGAGGTGGACAGCAGACATCCCGTTATGCACCGCAGGCAATCGTTCAGAGCGACCTGCACACTTCTAGTCGCCTTAGCGAAACTGGCGAGAATGGAAGCATGGAAGTCCACACAGGCCCGAACATACACCCTATAAAACGTGGCAACAACAGCACGACACATTTGGTCTTATTGTTTGCAATTGTGCGAAGCACACTGGTGCATCTGGAAACATTTTCAGAGATAGCAGCAACATCATGAGACCTAACAGAACCCAGGGTACCTCACCTTGGGCTTAGACGTGACAACCTCACCATCCACTGTGATCGATCCCTCAACGGCCTGCCCGCAATGAAAGATCATCAACTCAGTCGTTGCTGCAGACAAGGCACGCCCCCTAAAAGCGAGGAGCCAGGAGCCACATGCAATAGCCTTCTCCAGAGAGGCCAGAAGAACTGGCAGGTCCTTACCAGACAGCTACAGAGCCACATCATCCGTTTAGGCAACCACATTGACAGGGGAGCTAAGCTCCGCAAACACAGCACTGATTGCCACGGCGAAGAGGGCTGGGCTAAGGCAACTACCCTGCGGGAAACCTCTATCTGTGGACAGAACACGAGCCCAGGAACTGTCATAACCACGTCTGGCCCAGTCCCAAGCTGGGCAAGAATAGCACTCTTCAGCTTCGTGCTGACTCCCAGGCCATCAAAGGCATGCCCAACCCATAATACATCCACCATGTCGCATGCAGCCCTGATGTCCAAGAAGACAGCCACAGTGATGCAGTCGCTGAGCCAGGCCTCTCGAATGCCAGACTCAAGATACAGAATTGCATCCTGAGCCCCACGTTGTTTCCGGATGCCGAACTGCGCGCCAAAGAGTTTTCCCAACTCCTCCACCTGCCACACAAGACTGCTTATGATAATTCTCTCATGTACCTTCCGAGGGCAGGAGAGGAGGGCGATAGACCTGTAACTCTTAATGCTAGAGTGGACCTTGCCCCTCCCCAACACAGGAACAAGTACAGAAAAAACCACGTCATCGGGATAGGCTCATCGTCAAACCTGCTTTGGAAAAAATCGATCCCATCGCTGCCGTCTAGACTGTAGAGTTCGGCATACAAAATCTTGTCAATCCTGGAGGCACCTCCAGCTTTACAAGAGCTAAGTGTCGCTGTAAGCTCGAGCAGAGTGAGTGGGAGGTCCAAATGACCAGAAACTCCGCTGACAGCAGAGAGGGGTGGGTGCCCCCTCAGGGACCCAAACAACGCCGCAGAGTTGTTATTAAGTGCCACCGTGATCTCTGGGCCACGAAGAATCTCACCCATATCGCCGAACACCCAGGAGAATGTATGGCGAACGTCTTGTGGCCGGACAAGAGACCAAACCTGTGACAGGAACATGGCCTGAGAGATCCGGTCGCAGAGGATGACCCTACGGAGAATGAACCTGGTTTCCTGAGCAACCCCAACGTATTCAAACAACCTTAGATCCCTCTTGACACGCTGGAACCGCTGCCGAGCCCTCCATCAGTCCCTGATGGCAACACGGCAAACCAGCTTCCACCACACAGGGAGTTTCCCATTACAGCCAGGTTTAGTCGTACCCGGCCACCGGCTTACCTCCTCTTAACCCTCTTCCGAACCCAGGGGGCAAAGTCTTCAGACGCAACGATCAGACCACAGGAATGCTGATGATTGGCCGGTGGAAAGGTTTGAAGTCCAGCGCAGGACGGGGCCACCTGGTCACTGCCCCCAAGGTCTGAGAAAACCTCAAAAGAGAACACGGGAGCAAGACCAGATGAGCAAACGAACAAGTCCAGGACAGATTCATGGAAAGTCCCATCACTGCGCCTCCAAAAAGTAGGGACCCCCGATTGGATCACCTCCAGGTCCAGGCGGTTTAAGGTAAATGCAATCAGACGCCCCCTAGTGTTGCAACAGACACTGCCCCAGAGCTAGTGGTGAGCATTGAAGTGCCCCCCACAACTAGTGGTCTGGAAAGTGAGTCAACCCACCCCACCCACTCATTGCCAGAGAAACGACCGTTGGCATTTACAAACCTGACGGTAACCCAACTATGACCCCACCAAATTCTGAAAACATGCCAGTCAATACCAGTACAGGACTGCACAAGGGGTGGAGGAGATAAAATTATCCGGTCCCTAATGAACACATGGACACCAGAGGGCCCTGGGCCTACAATGCTGCAATACCCCTGCAAAATAGGGGTGACCCCAACAGGGAGTTTAGTCCCCAAATCCCCAAAACGTCTACCTATATCTTCAACTTTGTTAGCCGTTCCTCTAACATTCCAGGAACAGAGAGTGAATTATGCTATGTGTAAAGAAAAACAGGAAAAACAAGGGAAAACAAGAAAGAACAAAATGAAATAATGATATCTGAACATATTCAAGGAGTCACCTGGACTTCCAACAGCTTCACTTCACCACCATCCTCAAACGTGGTGGACTCTCAAAAACTACCACGTGAACTGGTATTGGCAACATCCGACATCAGTTCCTCACTATCCCCGGCCCAATCCCCAGCTATCCCCGGATCTGCCGAATCAGACGGTGAGCCATCACTACACATGGAGACAACCTCGGCATAGGAAGAAGAACCACACACTTTAAGAAACGTACAGTCACCGACTGCCCCAACTGGAGCAACACACACATCCTGAACGAAATACCCAACACTTTCAACTCCCTGACAAGCTGGGCTGGAAGTTAGGTTAACGCGAAACACACATTCGACTGCTGTCAGAAACAACAGAACTGACATTATCCACAACATGTTGAACGGCTTTAACTGGACTAGAGGACACCTGGGTTTCGGGGACCGGAGAATCATAGGGTGCCTTTGAAAACTGATCTTAGTAACTCAGGTTGCAAAGAAACACTGCTGTTGCATGTACTAATTGCGTAGGTCGTGCGAGATTTCGCGTCGTAATCCCCTGACCTAGCATAATCTTAGGGTGTCTTTGAAAACTGACCTAAGTAACTCAGGTTGCGAAGAAACACGCTGTTGCATGTACTAATTGTGTAGGTTGTGCGAGATGTCGCGTCATAATCCCCTGATCTAGCTTGATCTTAGACGATTGCCTGTACATCTGTACATATGGCATTCAAATTACACTCCAGGCAGTAACCGAACCAACCATGGTCGCTGAGCTTGGTTCCTGAGGGTAACTGGGGGGACAGGGGGCTAACACTGCAAACGAATCGACTGTCGACCAATCAGAATCGAGAAAGAAC
>JAHWFP010112259.1:0-12409 GCA_023313725.1 Lithobius niger
CCGTTTCCCGAATTTATTAACTTTGTGCGCTTGAACAATTTTTGTATATTATTTCAAAGCCAAAGCCAGTTGTTTTAAAACCTATATACAATTTCACAATAAGGTTCTGATCCAATTTCTCTTAAAGGTCACATGCTTCCCAATGCGCTTTGCATCGCAGCATATTTTTATGTTCATCTGTAACGAACCGCCTGTATAACGAACTCTTATCCGCCTTTGGAGATTTGGAATTCGCTTTAAAGGGTAAAGTAGTGACAGACTGTCTGGTATATGGACGAAAAGAAAGGCATCGTAAACGTCAGTGAATTCTTTCCATTGCGAATTCCACAAGGAAAAAAGCCCCGCATTTAAAGGGACACACCCTCCTTCAAAATCAATATTTGTGGATACTCCCCGTGAAGTACATATCTTTATTTACCTATCATACTCAGCGATCTCAGCATGTGTATATGAAGTCCTCCCTCCAGCAAAACTAAAACAATTAAGTGAATATAAAACGGCTTCACCGTATAAAAAAAAAGCATTAGAGCTCGTATCCCCATACTCACAGCTGTGAACGTACACAAATAAACACGGATAAGCGTTCACTCGAACGCAACGAACTATAATTTGAACTCCAATTCCAGGGAAAAGAGACTGTTTTTGCTCAACAGTTACGTCAGAAAGTGAACGTAGTTTATGTTTGAAAAGTTTTATGTTTGGTTGTTTGTGCGTGCTCGCATAATTTGTGTTATTCAAACTTTTTTTTATAGTTGTCTGTGTTTGTTGTTTTATATTTTAAGTATGTTTCGTGTGAGTGGCTATATGTGTATTTTGAGTGCATTTATAATTTGTGAAACAAGCAGACTCCTAGTTAAGGCAGGTTTTTGTCTGTGTTTTACGTTTCAGAAAAAAACTACTACACCAACCTAAAATTTGAAACACGCCAGAATTTGTGTGGTTCTTCTTAAAAAAGATTTATTTTAGACCACAGAATTCATCGGTTGTGCTATCGGTTTATTGCTGCGTCTACTTAAAAGGTTTCGTTACAGTGAAAAAAAAAATTCGTTGTTGCGGCAAATTACGATTAACAATGTGGTGTTTGTATAATTTCGCAATTCCAATTCTGTATTTGACATATTTACTCGGTTTGTTTACTTTGTTCACTTTGTTTTCTTAATTTGTATGTCGTACAGGACATGGCTTCGGGCCTTTACTGCTATCTAATAAATCCGTTTAACAAGGTTTTGTCGACTAGTTATTGTGCGCGCGCCGTGTCTTGAGTCCTGGAAGTATTTTACGAGCGACTACGTCTTCCTGGAGGGCTTTAATCGACGGCCGCCATTGTTTTTGTAACCATATTGGATATCAACAAGGCACTCTGCTGCCAAAAACGTACACTCGATTATCTGTGTTCGTTTTGCGGCGAACTCAAGATAGGCCGCGCAGCGTGCACACTTTAAGCAGCGATTATTGTTGCGCGGAGCCAACAAAACATTTTTTTTCTACTGATTACATTCATTTAGATAGATACGTGACTTTTGCTTTTTTTAGGGAGCACGAACCTAAACAGGGTTATCTGCCCCACGACGAGGCGAGGAACAATATATACTTAAATGTAGCAAACGAAGCATGTCTTTAAATCACGCTTTCTTGGGCGCCTGGCCTTACAATCGAAGCGCCTCAAAATATAAACTATATAAAGGCCTATTCAGATTTGAATGACCAGTCTGTGTTTGTTTTAAAATAGCGTTAGTTAATAAATTAGAATAAGATACAACCATTCGGAGTTGTTAAACCAAGAATCCTTCCATTTTGCCAGCAGCCATTTTGCCGAGGCGAATGAGTAGTTTGGATGTATGAAATAAAAATAAAAAAGGTTGGCTTTATTTTTGTATGTTCTAAACCTTAAAATCGATGTAAACATTAAATTCTAAACACAGCCGGCTCAAGGGGCACGCGAGGAACGCAGCCGCGTAGGTTGTACTCCGGTTTAAGGGAGCGTTTACGCACAGCGACTCGCCTTTGCATTCTCGCAGCTAGAACTCAATCGCGATGGCAAAGGTAACAATGCTAAATGGATTCGCTAAATCCGACATCGTTTGAGTATATACTTGCAGTCTTATAATCCGTGCCAATAATATAAAGAATTCCTCATGGCGAAACAATTTTCCCAAACGCTTCTGAACTCACGTTATTTGTTGTTTTCGTTGCGAGGCGGCCGACATAAAACCGCCGCCATGTTGGAATTTCAGATGATTTCTATCTTCTAGCTGCGAGAATGCAAAAGCGAGTGGTTGCGTAAACCCGGCCTAAAGGGGCCCCCGCACGAGAGCGGAGTATTCATCTTAGCCTACTATACCGAACAAGTAGGTTATTGATTGAAAATCCTCTATACTGCGTCACAGTAAAAAAGAAAAACGGGGTGAGAATCTGTGCTAGAGCTTTGAAACTTCGGAAATGATGTGGGTCGATTGGTCGAAGCGTTAGCGCGACCCAAAACCGAAACCAGTGGTACTTGCGGCTGACATTTTTGTTTGTCGGCAGGTAGTAGTCTGATCGGAAATGATAAACTTGAAACGGTGAAATGAACATTCCTTTTTTGTCCCCACCCATTTACCTCTTTTTCTCCTCTACCTTTTTTCTTTTACTTTTATTTCCCCCTTTGCGAAGTATGTATTGTGGTGTCGTTACTTGTGGCACCACAATGGCCACATTCAATTTAGGTTCCTTCTGTTAATCGTCCTAGTTTCTCATAACTAACTCTATTAGGTTAGCTGATATATTGTAATCATTACTATGCCATACTTCCTGTCACATGACTATACACACTGTATGTAACAGCCTGCCAACAGGAAGTAAACTGTCTCTTCACTTGTAGCTCACACAACACTTGTTTGTTCATTCATTATGCCATAATAAATCGACGCTGTGCAAGGTGTAGTCTACCTGCCAAAGTACACTACATGTATGTTTTTTGTTTCTTTAGCATACGTGGTTTTTGTTTGCTGTTATAGTCAGTTCCGTTTTGGTTTGTTATTTATCCCCCCGTTTTCGTGGCTGTAATTTGTCAGTTTTGCAACGTTATTTACTGTTTTTGTGATTCACATACCGTTTGGTAATAAAAAAAAAAAGTGAAATCGATATTTGCTTGGATCGTGTGGAATATGATTACTTAATGATTGGAACCAAACACGAATGAAAAGATTGGATTTAAAAAAAATGCTTTTAATGCTACACTTTTGACCATGGGGGAGGGAGGAGAGCCCAGTTACGAATCAGCGTATGGCCCCAAACAGTCTTGAGCCGGCCCTGATTCTAAAAATGAACAAGTATTGGAAAATTTGTTGATATTTTTCGTTTACCCGGATATATTTAGCAAACCGTTTTAACATTTCAAGTGAACCCGTGATCGAAACCAAATCATTGTACAACCTCGCGCGTGTGGACACCGACCATTTATTATGTATAGTTAGGTTTATTTTGTACGAAGATTGTATTAGGCCTATCTACGTTCTGTATAGATTAAGTTAGTTGAAAACAACCAATAATGTTGTCAGCTGTGGTTATAGTGTCGTGTTACCGTACCATAATAAAACTTTTCATCTTAGAGCGATGCAGGAAAGCCCACACTGCCGTGGATCATTACCGAAGGTCTTTTATATCATCTCCTACTGCTATTTATGAAAATTGTGTTATTGTTGTACTAAGCCCAAGAAGAAATCTTATCACCAGGCTTAGGGTCTAATGCTTACCGGCCTCTTACTGACGAAATTTGACATCTAGTTTCTAGACCCAGCTACCACCAAAAAATTACTGTCAAAACTTGCCCGCGTTTCTTCTACGGTTTGACTTTTAGACCCTTCCTCTAATATTTAACGATATCTTTTTTTTTTGGTCATTAATATTCTTTTGTTTGGCCAGTTATTGTGGCCATTTCATTTCTCTTCGATGCATGTAAATTTCTAACGTATATTGACGTGCTTTTAAGCCATCTTTTGACCAGCGCCCTATTGTGGCTGCAAATAAATTATAAGCCAAACTGTCTGTCACCGTAAAAATAAAGCACTAATCCTGCCGGAGTCTGGTTTTACGCAAGGTCAGCCAATATTATGATCATCTCCGACTATAGGACATCTGCTGCTGTGTGCGGATCTGCAGGTCAACACGGCGTTATACGCACTCTGGGCGAAACGATTTGCTTTTCTGGCAAAATCCACAACCAAATTCGATCCGCTGGACAAACAGCCACGTGTATTTCTCCTGGGTGCAAGAGGGGAAACTTGTGTTGATCTACAACTCGAGTTGCGATAAGCAGCGTTCGTATAAAGCTCATCTTGGGGCAACTTGATGTACAATGAATCGAAGGAAAGGAAAGGAACAGATATGAGAGGAATGGCACGTCAACACGTTGATTGTTGCGCCCATATACTTAAAAAACCTACAGGCTTATTTTCATCAGGAGTGCAGTGCACAGCTGAAGACCTACAGGAAAATGAACAGCTGAAAAACTTAGAGGGGGGTGGGGAGCGAAAGGGGAATTGGCACAGCAGAGACCAAGCAGATGTGACTTAAAGGCGCCTGTTTACCTTTCCAACTCCTAGATATAGTACCGTAGAATCTTCGAGCAATACACAGAAAACAGCGGTAAATTTAAAAAAAAAAAAGGAACAACACTTCGCTGCAGTGCAGCGAGTTTTCATAACTAAAACGAGATCACATCATCCTATAGGGCAGTGACACGACGTAGTATTAATGTATATAACTCTATGGTTGAGCCAGTAACTGGGATAGCTGCAAGGTGCACCGGTGGGGGAAAAACAGATCGTCTTATTAAAGCCAACTATTAGACAAGATTTCTTAGGCCTAAAACGCGCGATTTTTGTCGATTTGTTGGCAGTTGCTGACATTTTTAAGCAAGTGGAATCTTTATTTTCTGACTACAACCTTCGTAGCATAAGGGATGGGAGAAAACAACGGTTTTTTAAGCCTACGAAATCCACTCTCAAAGCAATGGCTTGACTAGAACTGCCGTTGTTTAACCCACCATTTCAATCTAGTGCCCCTTGCAGCTATATCTCTTGTAGCCAATATGACATCACATGACGCTGCTCTATTGGATGAAGCAGAACCTGGAACGTGGGTGTTGTGTTTAGAAAATGGGCAACGCTATGGAAATGGTGAACGGGCGCCTGGCTTTTAAGAGCCAAAGAAAATAAATGAAGAAGATGCGGCCGGACGCTTTAGGCGAAGCCGAATTTTCCTGATGTGCAAAAGAACCAGTCACTTTGTTGCGAGCTTACTGCGGAATTGACCACTTTCTGCCATTCACTGGCAGACCCCAAAGTTGACACACGCAGGAATGTCGGTCGTTCATGTTACAAAACGCGTCATATATATGTAAGGCCATCTACGTTGGACACTGCAAAAGGGGTTGTGAGGTCCGAAAAATTGACCATGCACGCGCCATTTCAACGGATGACACAAAACAGGCTGTTGTTAAACATCATAAAGACACTGAGCACAATATTTTAATTCGCAGCACCGCAATTCTCTACAAGGAACCAGCTGAAAAGATTCGGCTGAAACTGGAAGCCTACGCACTCTCTCTCTGCTAATGAACAAAGGGTAAAGAGTAAGGTAAAACATTTTCCAAAAAAAAAATCTTTTTGATAATTTGCCACACACTTTGGGCTTCAAACCGCAAGAGACGTTGTAGGTGTGATCACAACTAAACTGAACGAAGCATTTTGCTGCCACCTGCGTCCCTTTTCGACGTCTTTGGCCTGAGTAAGACATAGGGATGTTGAGGAAATTCCTAATGTTTGACCGGCTGCCATTTTGGATTGACTCATCGTATCGAAGGAATCGTTGCAGCACTTTACTCGCCTAATGAAGACCTTTCAAATAAGGTATTCCTCTACCCCCTATTCCATTGGAAATTTCTGAGTTGGCGCCCCTGGGGCTCCCCAGTTGTACAAAAAGGTAGATCCTTTAACCAAATGTACATTACCAGTGTTTCACTAGTTTCTTTCAGCCTCTTAAAAAGTTATGAGTCTGGACTGGGACTTTTGGGACACCCTGTATAGATACGAAAATTGGTGACTTCAATTGGTTGGACGCACAGAATGCGCGGATGAGTGGGAATGCGCAGATGAGCGAGCAAAGCTAGCTATCTCCACGTATGAAATACCTTTTCAACGTAAAACAAACCCTTTTTTACTGCATATGAACTGCAGCTATTCTAAGGAAGTTAATGAACGAATTTTGAACAATAACTGAAATTAGTTTGTGACCTATAATCAGTACATTATTAACTATATGAAGCATGGACCTACGCCAATAGCGTGAGCGAAGAGAATTATATGGCTAGTTTACTGAAAAAGAAAATATCTTTTAAGAAACGATATCTTGGACTTTCAGTACTTGGTTACGTATGAACAGGAGCTAATAAATGTCCGTGTTTTAACTATCGCTTCGTACTTCATTCCCTGTCACAAGCTCGACTGGGAGAAAAGCTGCGGATTTCGTTTCAGGGTTCCCGGACGGTTGATTCAACATCGCCAGAATCTTATGTTACCAAAGCAACGCCAAAAGGCGACAACTTTCCGGCACGCACGTGAAGCTGCCGTTGAGTCAGGAGGCGATATTCCTCTCAGTTTGCTTGTGTCTTGTAATAGAAGGCTATTTTTCGAAACCGAAACTGAATACATAAATCCAGCGTCGTAGCTTTTGCCTATGCCGCTAGTGGCGCTAGTCAAAAATTAAGATGGCGATACATTACGAATTCTACGTTCCTCTGTAAAGAAAAACGGGAAATTTCAGTGTCGCCTGGACTGTTTCAAAGTTTAGTGAACTCCTCCTGACGTTCGGTGTCGCTATAAAGGCCCTTCGGTATAACTAACTGAATAAGTATCTTTAGATATTCAAAATCAAGAATGACTCAGAATTCTCGTGTTGCATTGTTTTAATTTTGTTGATTGCTACCATAATAACAGTGACTATAATTTACCATTTTTACGTTTATATGTGTCCGGTTATCATTTGCTACACGTCAAAATAAAGGCAAAAAGAGTGGGAATCATGTTTTTAGAGGTTAATAATATATTACTGATTCGGATTAAGCTCGATGATCGAGAAAGTGTGCCACGTTGTGCATTAAGTCTCGATCATCGAGCTTTATCCGAATCAGTAATATATTATTGACCTCAAGAAACGTGATTCCCACTCTTTTGGCTTTATTTTAACGTGTAGTAAATGTTAACCGGACACATAGAAACGTAAAAATGGTAAATTATAGTCACTGTTATTAGGGTATAGCAATCAACAAAATTAAAACAATGCAACATGAGAATTCTGAGTCATTCTTCACCGTTAATTACTACATTTTCGAGTTTGTATGTAAAACCATTGGGAAATACGTAATACTTCATAGGAAATAAAACGTTCTACATTAAATTACCTTTAATTTGACATATTCAAATTCAAAATTGGCCCCATAGAAGAAGGGAAATTGAAATTTCAATATATTGGGCAGCCTTCTCTGCTTGGCCGCCATGTTTAAACGGAACGAGATTTTTTTGGTCTCCCTATCGGAAAATATTCAGAGCGTAGGAACATTAACCCTCCACGGGATTTGTTTTCTTCATTCAGGGATCAATTATCTCAAAATATGCCACAAATTTACTCTACAATTGGAGACTCGACTGGTACAGGGTTTTAGTTTTCTGATCAGCGAAAGCTGGGAAGAGACTTTGTCCACCCGTCCGTCGTCTTTTTCAACAGTCGTCAAGTTTACTTAAAAAAAACACGTCAAGTTCAGACATCATTGCTTCCTTTCAGCATAAGCATAGGCTTTTTCGACGTAGTATAACTCAACGATATAAAAATATTTGATCGTCGCATTTAACATGTAACACGTTGCATTTAACATGCCTGCTTTAATAGTTTAAAGATTCCCCGTTGCCACGGCAACGTGATGTCTCGACACCGTGTTGCATGGATGAATAAGCTTACTCCCAAACCCAATTTTTCGTTAGCTGATACTTACGAAATTAAAACGGCAAGTAAAATTTAGGCCTAAAAGCTGAAAATTAAGCCTAAAGTCGAAAACTAGGCCTAAAATTTAATACATTTGTTACCTGCAATTGTGATGGTTACTACCTATAGGTTATATAATACTGATCGCTGTTGCAGTGCGTGATAGAGGTGTGCGCCTCAAAAACGGAGTTGGTGGCGGAATTGTACAGAAGCTCGGTTGCGCCTTGGTAATCCCCCCCCCCCCCCCCCCCCCCCCCCCCGCTTGTTTTTTGTTCATTCTATGAAGGGTGAGCCAACCGTTCGTTGTGTGCTTCTATCGCCTTTAGTTAATGGTACCCATGTATCAAATATTTACATAGTGTAAAGCAATATAACCGCCCTCGTAAAGCCAGCAGATGGAATACAGGATATTGGCATTAATTATTTATTTATTTTTTCCTCATTCCGAACTCCCCAGCTCAACGAACGCTCTCTTTCCCCCACCGCGATCAATAATTTGAGCTCGTCGCTGCTGCTGCTGTGCGTTCATGCTTGCAACAGAAGCAACAGGTCTGTCTGACCAACTGTTGCTGTTGCTGGCAAAGCTCCCGCTTTCCACAGACCTGGATGAGATATAAATGGTATGCTGTAAAACTGCATGCTGTAAAATGTATGATGTAAAGGACGACCACGTAAAAGTACCTTTAAATCATGAAGAAAGGCTTCGGGTTAGACACAGCTCGTTACTCGGCTCTAGATTTGGAGCTTGGTTAACATCTCTTTAATGGGTGGCTCACGGGCATCCCGGGACACTGCACTGTGAGTGAGCATGGCGCTAATGACCTTAGCTGTCGAAGCGGCATTAAGCATCAATTCCCCCCGCCCCCTCCCTCACTCATTACTCGGACAAAAACAAGATAGTGAAGGGATGGGGAAAAAGGTATCCCATATGCGCATTGGACAGTGGAAATAATCGAACCAACGTCCGTTTGATTTAAAGGCCACGACTCTGACACTCGGTACTCGCGAATTTCACCCATACTATTTCTAGGGATAACAAGTGAAAGCTAAAAGGGTCAGGCATTAAGACACACTCTAATGTGTCACCCGTCAAGATTCAACGACAACATTCGTGTTCTTCCTATCTAGATAAAGTATATATATGAGCATGGCGACCAGTAGACACCTGTATTGTGTCTCTTACAGCTAAGGCAGTTGGCTGTTTTCAGGCACCTGAGGAAAAATAACAATGCGACAGAAAAGGTTGAAATTTCGCGTGATCGGGAGACTTTGGTTGTCTGACAACATAAAAGTCACAAGTTGCACACAGCTGAACGTTTTTTTTTTTTGTTGTAAAAATTGTGTGAACAGCATTGACATTTGCCTGATAACTACTGACTAGCTGATTTCACGAAAATAAATTCATCCTTGCGGCGAATAAAACTAATTTTTTTGCGGATAGCTTTTTAGCCGTTTAAAACTGCTTTTTGTTGGGCGTCGATGTTGTAACATCAAGGACAGTTCCAACATTTTGTTTTTGCTTTTTAGGGAGTACTGGCCTAACAGCCACACGGCGGTGAGAGGGACAATTTAGCTAGAGAAATCCAAGCGTAAAACCCAGGATCTTTGAAATGCCACAATCGATACGAGCACGAGACAACATTTTGGTTGGTTGGTTTATTTGTGGTGCTAAACTCCTACGTTTTGTTGTTTGTTTTTTTATTTTAAAGAGCACGAACCCAAACTGGGTCCTATAGTACAAGAATAAACAAATTTCATAATATCCCTCTCCTCAATTCTCCCTCCCTCCTCAAGTCCCAAAGTAAAGAGAAAAATTTGATAAAAGTTGTCAAATACGTAATTTACCGGACGGTACTGAAATTTTTTAAAACTCTACAAATTTATTTATTTTTCACGTATCGGACATTCACTGTTGACAGTTCCACGATTGAGTCGTAAAACATGCTTCTAATTGAAATAACCACTAAACAGAATAAAAAAAACTCTTGTTGAGCCTTTGGCTTTCCGTTTTTTTTTTTTTAAGTTATTTTTTAGAACACCACCCTCCCCCTCTCCCCTCCCCCCTCCCCTCATTACAACAAGTGAAGCCACTAAAGAAGGCCTAGCAGGATTAAACATTGAGATTCATTTATTTACATTATTCCACAAATTTTAACGTATAATTTCCGGCTAGCTAGGAAGACACTGCTCGAATTTTTCTTCAAACCGCGTGTCTTTATCTTGTCTGATAAAATTGTTGAAGTTGAGTTTATTTTACAGGTGGGACTTGAAGCAACCGATCGATTTCTTGGTCCCCTAATAAGGTTCTGGGTGCACCACTGGTGCAGGGTGCAACCGAATCGCACGCAATTCAACTCCTTGCTTAGGCACATGGAAAACTTCCAACCGTGCAGCATGCGCAGGTCCGACTATATAATAGATAAACCGGCTCAGTTTTGAGTCTCAGCAATCATTTCAGAAGCATAACAGCGTGATAGTACGAGCGTTATTGAATTGGTCGCATAGCTTGTATTCTCTCACACTTCCTTGAAGACATGTAGTATGGACTCTGCCTTAACCTCTTTCTATCTACGAATCAGGTAGTAACTTTTGGCTGCTATGCTAAGCTATGCTGCAACTCAGCCATGACCATTACGTGAAAGCTTTAACGAAATGAAGTCCTATGTTTTTATTGTTTATATTGCACTGAAAACACCCTGCAGAAACACGTCATGCCCACCCACGCTGCACAATCAGTCAAAAAGTGGCCAACGCTAACGTTTGACACGATGCGAAAATCTTAAAGGCACATAAACCCTTCCGGTATATCGTGCAGCCCGTTGAGAATAGTGTTTGCCACTTTTACACAGGTTAAGAGTTAATGTCGCAAAATCATCTCACACGAAAGCAAAAACAAGAAAATTACTTTGGTGGCAATATTTACGTACTAGAGGAAGCCCGTGCTATGCATGGGTCCGGTCATGAATTAAGTTAATGGACACATTTCTCGGGACATTTTTCCGGCACTCTTTCCGACGACTTGTCAGATTGATCGACCACTCATGCCTGCCTCCTCTTTGCATGCAGGTAGAATGGGAGAGCGCATTCGCAATGCGGGCGCGAGGAGGGAAGAAGTGATTGTTCGGCCCGACGACTTGTCAGATTGAACCTTTATTGAGTTGATCGACCACTCATGCCTGCCTCCTGTTTCCATGCAGGTAGAGTGGGAGAATGCATTTTCAATGAGGCCGCGAGGAGGGGAGAAATGGTTTTCCTTTTAGCCTTCCTTTTAGCCGGCCTCCAACATTATTATATAGATGTTTGAACTAATGTCGCAAAACTGAGTAATGCAGGCAGTAGCATTCACAGACATCCGAGAGAGCAGGGGCAATTTTCAGTGAAAGGGCAAGGCTTTATTTTTCTGGGTTTCTTTTTGTTGTTGTTGCTTGTCACTCACTGTTTTTTTACCATTCCTCCTCCTCCTCTCTTGGACTTCCTATCTTTCTTTTTGCCCTTTTTAGGGCTTTAGGCCCTTTCTCCTCGCTTCGACCACCATTTTTCAGTGCAGAAAAGCAACATGTGGCATGTTTTTGTTTTAAAAAGGGCAAAAAAAGGGCAATGCCCCTCCCCCGTTTTCCCCCTGTACACGCCACTGCATACAGGACAGCCAACATGGATGCATGTACCTTTAATGCAATCTTATGGGAATATTATGTTTGAGAAACGTACGGTGCTGTGTACTTTGCAAATATCGCGTGTTGAGGACCGATAAAAATAAAAATACATACATATTTCGCGGGAACAATTTGTTTAATGGGCTGTATATAAACTAAGACGTCCGTTGTGCCGCCATGCCGCAGTAAATATCCTCATATATTTCAAGAGATCACGTGACCTTCTGTGAGGCCAGGTAGTTGGTAGTAAGAAAGCTCTTTGTGGAACTAACGACCTCATAAATCGTCGGTGACAGGTAATGGCGTATTGCTTTTTCTCGGCCTCCGTAGTTTGATTTTGATGGCCACGTGACCGAAAATGACGCCACTCGAATTGCTCGGTAATCTCGCCTATCGTTGAACAATTTATTGCAAAATCGTCCAATAAGTTTCGATATGGCTTCATGCCATTATTCGATAAACCGGTCGTGAGCATATTGTGGACAAATGTCCGATCATCCGAGGGGGTCATCAAGGGGTCTCGTCTTTACTATATCTTTACTACTTTTCCGCGAGATTAAAAACGTCTATCCAAGGCCAAGGGATAAAATAAAATGTTATCGTTCAGAATGGACTATTCATCCGTGGAAAGCCTTAGTCCCCTGGCCCCCCCCCCCCTCCTCCTCCCCAAAAAACCTGGTTTTCAGTCAGACTGCCACAAAGCTAGCAGTTGCATTAGAGCAATCTGCCGAAGAATA